>NQII01000007.1:2357109-2641476 GCA_002778355.1 Clitarchus hookeri
GAAAATGCCTAAATTATTAACTACCCTATATGACAAAGAAAGATATGTACTGCACTACGTAAATCTTAAGCAATATCTGTCCCTTGGAATGAAGTTGAAGAAGATCTATAGAGTTCTGGAGTTTGACCAATCAGACTGGCTCAAGTCCTATATTGATCTAAACACAAATATGCGAACGAAGGCATCTAATGATTTTGAAAAGGACTTCTTTAAACTAATGAACAATTCTGTATTCGTTAAAACAATGGAGAACATTAGAAACAGAGTGGATATACGGTTGTGCACAAGCAGCAAGCAAGTGGATAAATTAGTGGCTAAACCAAATTTTAAAGATAGAACAATATTTACTGACTCATTGGTCGCAGTTCACATGAATAAAACAAAGCTGTGTTTTAACAAGCCCATTTATGTTGTTTTGAACATACTTAACTTGTCAAAGACCTTAATGTACGATTTTCACTTTAATGTGATGAAATCAAAGTACTGGGAAAATATTGAACTGTGCTATCAAGATACTGACTCATATATATATTGTATAAAAACACCAGACTTCTACAGTGACATGAAAGAAATGATCGACCATTTTGATACAAGTGATTATCCAAAAAATAATAGATATAACATGCCTCAAATAAATAAGAAAATTATAGGCAAAATGAAAGATGAATGTAATGGGAAAATAATGGAAGAATTTATTGGTTTAAGAGCCAAAATGTATGCCTTAAATGTGGAAGGTGATGTAAAGAAAAAAAGCAAAGGGTGTGGAAAATACTGTAGTCAGGAATGAGATAAGTTTTGATGACTACAAAAAGTGCTTGTTTGGAAAAGAAGTGGTGTACAAAAGTATGAATCTCATAAGATCTAATAAACATAAACTGTTTACAATAGAGTTGAGAAAAAAAGCATTAAGTTCCGAAGATGACAAAATATTTATTTTTAAAGATGGTATTAATACACTACCATGGAGACACTACAAAATTGAAAAGGAGTGACACTATGAAATATATATATATACACGATCACCACCTTTCATAATGTTTGTCAGACTGCATGGACTGATGCTGTATTCATGTATCTCATTCATATTTTGTTTTTAATTATTGAATCTTTAAAAATAAAGGTTTATAATGGGAAATAATCCATTAAAAACTAATAACCATACAAGTTTGCGCACTAGTTAGCTTCACTGATTCTTTCACTTTTAACATCTTAAATTAGTTTTCTTTGACTTATTAGCGCAACATTGCAAATAGTTGTAGCTTCGATTGGCTTATTAAAATCAATTGTAAGTTTCAGATTAGTTCGATCCTTTACAATAGAGGTGTTTCTGTAAGAACAATCAACAATATACAATGGTCTCCTATAAACAAAAGCATGAAGCATGAGGGTTATAATATAGCTCATTGTTACGGTAAGGAGTATCTAGTTTGGTCTTTGAATTTCTAAAATAATAGTATGCAATGTACATCTTATCGAATATTTTATCCTCGATATCCAGGTTCCAATTCTCTTTAGGGAACGCTTCATTCCTTCCATTCTTAATATAAATATTTTTAACATGACAATGGTCAAAAATTGAACCATGTTTGTCTTGATCAGAATTTTCTTTTCTGTTTAGCTGAAAGCCAACAATGACAAAGTCAGGCATATCAAAATGGACTGAATTTAACTCATCCTTGATATCAAACTGAAATGAGTTTGCTCTAGTAGATACAGGTTTTTCAAGACATTGCCAATAATTGAAACCTATGGGAATTTTGTGTATTTTGTATAGTTTTGCTTTAATATCGTCTCCGTAATTAGGTTCGTATTCAACAATTGGCCACAGGATTTCCATTTTCTCAATAACAATTTTACCAGCATCTGGAATAATATCAGGAGCTCCATTTGCTTGTGTTTTAGGCCTTCTGTAAATAGAAACATCATCATGACAATTTCAAATTAATGTAATCTTGTACCCGCCTTTCCAGAATATTTCATTACAATCCCTCATAAACCCAAACAAATATCTTAATAGATAGACAAGTACATTTATCCATCTGCCTTAAAATATTTTCCTTTTTCTACCCCTGCTAGTTGCAAGTACGATGATTCCGATTCTGAGCTAAGCAATGCTAGCATCATAATCGAAGTGATGCCAGGATTGTCAATACTTTCAATTATATTGCCATACTTAGGGATCTCTACTCTTGAGAACTGGAATGGGAAGAAATTCTCACAAAGGTAAATAGTTGAAGTTTTTTCATAACCCACATTTGTATCTCTTTTAGTCAGCTTATACTGTTGGTACACATATGCCTCATTTGGATGTGTAAATGCATCGCCAACAGGAATATCAAACTCAATATGCTTGTTGTATTTATTTAAATTGATTTTTGTCTGGTCGTTTGGTGGAAACGATTGACGTTCATAGCTTTCAATTTTTTGCATACTAATTTATTATATAGAAAAAAATTGGTTTTTTTTTAAACTACTACACTTTCGTTATCAACCCAAGTATTATGACTACTATAAAAACCCAACCATTTAACAAGCAGCTTATTTCCTTTCCATTGTAAAACTTTCTCTACTAAGTAGTCTTGATAATACTGGGTCTTAAGCAGCTATGGTTCATAAAATATACCCTTTGATGGACTCACTTTTCAAATCTTTTATTCTGTATGTTATGGGGTGCGTGTACAATACGTCACATACCTTAAATACTTCAGTGGACCAGTTTGGTGTAAACCCCTTTTCAAACAGACCTTTTACTTTTACTTATACGGACTTAATCTCCTATAGCAAACTGTCCTTTAGCCATTTTTCTTTCTCCACCATACATGTTGATTAGAATAGACCTTTCATTCTTTGCGCTTACATTGGCAGGTTTCATCCTGATTGTGCTTTGAACAGTGTTATTGTATTCACTTATTAATTTAGGCAATATATCCACCCATTTATAGCTTCCCTGCACAGTAAATATATTCCACATTTTCTCCTTCAATGTTCTATTAAATCTTTCTACAGCACTGGCTTTCTTTCCACTGTATTTTGAATACTGTGTTATGTTGGTATTGACCATCAATGCCTTAAAAGATTTATTGTAAAATTCTTATCCTTCGTCTGTTTGTAAATGCATAGGACTGCGGTCATTCAAAACAGTTTTAAATGCTAAAGTAACATTTTCATCTGCTTTATCTTTGACAGGTATTGTCCATGCATACTTGGAAAAAACATCAATCACTGTCAGCATATACTTAAACCCCTTGTTAAGTCTGTGTATACCTTATAATCACCCAGAGTTCATCTCAGCCAAGTCAGCCTGCCAGAGATCGTCGATGCCAAAAGATAGAACAGCCCTCCTGGGGAAGTTTTTTCGCATTGGTTTATGGATTTCATTTGCAATATCGTCTTTTATGCTCCTAAAAGTCAACATTGACTGATTGGTACCACAACATCTACAAAAAAACACATTTAATTATTGCATTATTTGTAAGTTCATATGAAACCTTATCACTTAGTGTATGCTTCCTACACTTTAGGCAGTACACATTTAAGTTATCAGTATTCATTTTATATATACATATAATAAATTATTACCGAAGAACAGGCTAAAATGAATACTGAGAGAAGAAAACAACTCATTGAAAAGTTTAAGGCCTTCCGGAAACTACATAAATACGAGTATGATAAAAATAAAAGGCAGGAGCAACCTTTGATAGATGCGATAAAGGACTTGGGACAAAAAGTTGAGCTCATAACAAACGAGAATAAGAACCTAATCAAGGAACTTGTTCCATTTGCTGTAAAGAATTTGGACTACCCATGAACGCCTACGGAAACTTCATTTGAGAGGAAACTGTTTGGTAAAGCAGACACTGGTCACGATGGTGTTGAACGCTATGACGATGGCGTTGAACGTTATGATGCTGGTGTTGAATGCTATGACGATGGCGTTGAGGTGTTGCAGCATTTGAAAAACGATATTGTACCGTTAACTAACTATAAAACAACATTTATTAGGGAGAAAGTGAATGAATTCTTAAATAACTGCGATGACCATGTTTTTGGACTAAGGCCTGAAGGAAGCAAAAGGTATATTGGCGATAGCGAAGTTATATTCAACAATGACCGACTTACTGTAAAATATCGAACATACATTGGAACTGATGGTTTTCTGAAATTGCTAACTCGTAAGGATGTATCAGAAAGTTACTACACTGCAACCGACTATTAAAACTATAATCATATCCTAACATATACAAATGCAGTTTTTCAAAAGAATGACCCCAACTCAGGAACACCAAAATCAAGCAAGGGCGATAAATGGAAAACTATCGTTAGACCAGTGTACGATATGATAAAGAAAAACAGTTACTCTCCTTGTACAGAAACAGGTATAAAGACATATACAGGTTATCCCAAAGAATACATATGGATGGATGATGTTAGGAAGCTCATTGGTAGGCTTCTCGTTATTTATGGCGAAGAGAATGCCGGAAATGATAACTATTACAATGAGAAGGTCGGAATAAAGGATTTGCTCAACAGCAAGTTTAGTGACTTTGTTGTGAATAATCCAAAAGGTATACCATACATGATACGAATGTTAAACACAATACTTCCTTCTTCCTGGAAGTCGGAGCATCATGGAAAAGGATTACACAATAACATAATAAATGCTTTACCTTTTGAGTGGCATGCAGCAGGCTATAAATTACTAGGCCCAGGTACCAAACTAGAAAAGAGACTTGAGAGAGGTGATAAACCTGTTAATCCATTAGATGAAGCTGCAATGGAGCATGATATAGCTTATCATCACCATAAAGATCAAGCTGAAAGACACATAACTGATAAGGAACTAGAAAATAAGCATTCAGAAGATTGTTAAGCTCAGATGCTGATCTCAATGAGAGGTTGTGGGCTGGTGTTGCTGGATCTGCAATGCATATTAAATGTAAGCTAGGCTGGGGAATTAAAATAAAATGTTTAAATATTAGGTAAAATAAATGAAAGGAAAAAATATTGCATTTCAAGTTTCTAGCGAAGAGCTGGAGGGTTTGAACATTGATTCTTTCCTGACGAAAGACCAACTGGAAAGCAAAAACAAGAAATTGAAGGAAGGCAAAAGTATGACTATCACAGTCTCAACACCACAACTTAAGAAAATGTCTAAGGAAATTAAGACTGGAAATGGTTTGACATCTCACAAGGGCAGATTTTTAACTTAGATTTTTGCAGCAGTAATTAATGCTAAGAAGAGAAACCAGGAATTGGAAGAACAAAATAGACATAATTTAGTTATGGAAAAACATGGTAAGGGGGTGAAGAATGCCAAAAAAAAAAAGAAGTAACTCCACTCAGTAACTTTGATATTGATAAAATGGTTAAAAAATTAAACATTAAAAATTAAAAATTTTCGAGGTGTATTTATGATTGATAAGCTACCTAACATGCCACTCGATAAGGAATGTGGGATTGTTAAACTAGATGTTTCAAAAAACTCTGGAAATAATCCAATAACAAATATTTTATCGACTCATCTGGTGGAGATACACCCCGGGTTTTGATTGCATACCTCGGGGGTAATATTATTTATAACGATAGCAGAATTAAAAATTTCCACCAAGTAATTTGTGGCCATTTGTGTGTCATTGTGCTAAATCACTTTTCACATAATTTTAAATTTCCAAAAATTATTTTACTATTAATAAACAATGGATATATCTGGAAATGCATTAATGACCTCTTGGATTGAAGGTCAAATTAAAGAACACTGGGATAATGATACAACTACCGAGAATATCAATCCTAATGATTTTGTATCCCACCCACAGTTCAGTGACTTTATAACCACACTGACAAGAAATCCTTGGATAAAGCCTCTCTTACCTACTTGGAAGAAGATAATAATATAGATTTTGAAAACAAATGGCTTAGAAACGTGGGAAATCCTATTGCTCCTAATGATGCAGTCAATTTAGAGTACTATCAGTCCGACAGAATTTATATTATTCGTTTAGTTGGAAAATACAGTTCAAAGGACAAATTATTTTACCTGGGTAGTAATCAAACACAATATATTTTTATGAGAAGTGGAAGAGTAATTGAGATAATAATAAAATCAGAGGATTATAAAGAAATTATCAAATTATACCATAATTTGAAAAACATTAACATATAGAGATATTTCTATCTAATGCCTGATAAAAAGATATTTTTTTAAATTCCAAAAGCTTTCAGTTAATCTGAAGGCACAGTTGCATTTTTTAAAGTAGTTATGGCATATAAATAAAAAAAAAGCACAGGCTGTTAGTTTTTAATGGAAACAATTCCATTAAAAGCAAAGGAAAATGGGTTAATAATCTAAGGATTTAAAAAATCTTTAATTTTATTACAATACTTGCCATTATTCAACTTACAAGTCGTATCTATTGTAACAAAACCATATTCCTTCTCCCGACATTTTGAACAAGTCTCCTAAAATTTCTCAAATGGAATATCACCACCAACAAAATCGCTATGAATATGTTTAAGATTTGTATCGTCTTGTCTGAATATGCAAAGAAAATTGGCATAGTCTCTTATAAGCTGTTTAGGCACTTTTGAGTATGTCTGAGCTAAATAGAAACAATCAATATCTTTGTGCCTACCGTGAGTGAAGAAATCTCTTCCTTTGTCTTGATTTTGAAGTATGACATCATCAAAAACCACAACAAAGTCATAACAACATTCATCCACGGTAACCAGTTCTTCATTTGTAGGGAAGAAGTACTTCTATTGGTTCAGATATTGATTTTGCTGCTACCTCTGTATCTTCTTTTAAAGAGATATATTTTGGTTGGTTCAGACTTTTTGAACACACATATAGAGTACCAAAGTCCAACCTTCCTGGTGAATATATAAAATTATCAATCATTAGTGTAGTTTTTCCACAATTACTAGGGCCCACTATCAAACATCTAATATTATTAGGCATTAATTCTCCATGTCGTTTTGTCAATACAGTTTTGTCTGGTATCATTATTTTAATATCCCAGTCTACCTGTTTCATGTTTTTTGTATTATTCATTTATTTAATATATATTTATTTGTTGTAATAAATTAGTAAAGTATTGAAGCTAACAGATAACAAATAAGTGTTGAAGAAAATACTATATTATCCTTTAGAGATAGAGGAGCACTCGGTGGCTTTAGTTCAGTTCTATACTGCATATCTAACACCTAACATTACCCCTGTGAAAAATAGGCTCTATTTAAAAAACCTGAGTGGTATAGAAACATGAGTTGAAATTCCAGTTGGTCAATACAGTTTAACAGATCTTGTAAAAACTATAAAGACTTTCCCCCATTTGAGATACTTCAAAGTAAAATGTGTGTTTGATTTACAATTTGGAAGATGGGTTCGATAGGAGAACTTTTGGGTTTCGCAGAAAATAAAATCCTGAAAGCAAACGAGCACCATTATGGAAACACAATTCCTAAATTTGTTCCCTTTGAAGCAATAAATATACACTGTAATATAGCTAATGGCATGATATTAAAACATTATGAATATAACCACAGAGAGACTAGCATAATTGCTACATTTAAACCAAGGACAACTTAGGATTTGATGACACGATATATTACGAACCTCCTTATCCATTATTTTTTCCCATGCAAACAAATCAAGTAAAGGAAATAATAGTTGAAATTAAGGATGACAAAGGTAAGTTAATAAATTGTTATTCTTCAGAAAGAACTGTGGTATTATAGATGAGACCATATATACTTATTTTTCTATTAAAGAAAAAGGTGTTTTATGTTGGAAGTACTCATATAATAACTTTAATAGTTATTTAAATCATTAAAGTTTCATATTAATAAAAAAACTAAATAATACAGGTCAGGCTCGTTGATAAATGCAATTGCACCGTGTATCTGACTTGAACACACAGCTCATGTTATGATGGTGTAGAAACAGGTTTTTCCTGGCTCGTTATCTGCCGCACTCGCTAACTGTGACGTAATATGTGAACCAGGATGTAGTCAAGATCGATGTATCCGCGCTCTAGAAGTAATTCATTAAACCATTCGACGCGACTTGCTGTATAAGATGTATGAAGAACGTCGCCTAGTGTCTTGCCAGTTTAGCTCAGTGGTAAGATGTCCGACTCTTAACGCAAGGTTCGTGGGTTCAAATCCCGGGCTGAGCGGATAAATTTAGTGTGAGTGTAGAGGCGCCCGCATCCACACTGTATGTTTATCAACTGAGCTGTTCCAAATTTGAGCTAATAAAATAAAATTAATGCTCTTACTCTTAGCAGATGTCTAGGAGTAGCAGATGTAAATATATGGTACCTCTTAAAGCCCAGCAAAAATACTCACTATAGTAGTCAGTATTGTATCAGACGTATAGCTGGGTAATCTCGGATGGTGAAGCGCCACACCATCTGAGGGGGTACAATATCTTTAAAAAAACCCCTTCACCTCACACCATAAAAAAAGGCCTGCCGAGGGGTGAGGTGGGAGAATTCGCCGCAAAAACGGTGTTTTATTGGAGTCAAAATTAGGCCGTAATAATAATATAAAAAAGGTCTTTGGCGAGTCATTATGTTGACCGTTACCTTTTCCAATCTTTTCTTGTGAGATAATAAAGATGGATAATATTTCTATAGACAGTGCAATGAAAGATTTAGAAAAAGAATTAGGTGTTTCACCTACTTTAATATGTCGTATTTGGAGGTGCATATCTAAACTTGTAATTAGACTATGTTGCAGCACCTTTTCGAAGTCAGAGCGGTAATTGTGTTTTAATGGTTTTACAATCATAAAAACTTTATAGAGATATGAATGCAAATGAAAATAAACTGATGTCTAAATGTGCGAATACATGCATTTACTCTTTTACAAACAGAATAGAATCCCTTTTTGTGTCACCATATTTTTTCCATCCTTTATACACAACACTTGTGCCTCCTCGATTAATATCACTTAACATTTTTGTACTAAAAATGTGTACATATCTGTCTGGTAGAATCACCTTAAAATTTCCTGAAGTAACTATCACTTTCAGACCGTACTTGGTTTCTTTTAAAATGGTGGGTGCTGTTTAATGCATTAAGCAACTGATCCATGTTTTGTTGTTCATTATATATTTTCATTTCTTTAAATGAGAAAAACTGTCTTGCTAGTAATTATTTTTGTGCCTGCACCCGAATTTGTATTATCATAATTTATGGTTATTTTCAAACAATTAGTTTTCGAAGTGAGTTGAAAACTAATGGGTATTTTTAACAGATTAACTTTTAAAAGTGGTTTGAAAACGTACAGGTATTTTTTAATCCATAAGTTTTAAAAGTGGGTTGAAGACAGATGGTTATTTTTAATCCATTAGTTTTTTAAAGTGGGTTGAAGATGGTTAGTTAATTTTAATCCATTAGTTTTCAAAAGTGGGTTAAAGATGGATTGGTATTTTTAATTCATTAGTTTCTTAAAGTGGGCTGAAAACAGATGGCTATTTTTAATCCATTAGTTTTCAAAAGTGGAATGAAAACATATGGGTATTTTAAACCCATTAACTTCTAAAAGTGTTTTGAAAACATATGCACATTTTTTAAATCATAATTTTTTAAAAGTAGTGTGGGTATTTTTAATTTATTAGTTTTTAAAAGTGGGTTGTAAATATATGGTTATTTTTAATTCATTAGTTTTTCAAAGTGTGTTGTATACCGATGGTTATTTTTTGATCCATCTGTTTTTCAAAAGTGGTTTGAAAACATATGGATAAAATCGGTGGTGCGCCAGACCTGCGTTTGAATCGGCATTTTATATCTACTTAAAGGTATTGTCTTTTCTTAATTTAATTGTTAGTGTATAACTGCAAAACTCAATTGTACCCGGGCGAAGCCGGACCGGTTCGCTAGTTATTTATAAATGTACCCATCCTTATATGTCTGATCGTTTTACGATTGTTTTGACAAGGTCAGCTGCTCTGCCTGTTCATACTTGCACAGAAATTCAACTCAAGTAACCTAAATGAAATAATAAAAATAATATTTTCCTTTTTAAGTGCATCTTTTCATAATTTTTAAAAAGAAAATATATATTAAAGAAAAGAATTATGATTATATGAAAACAATTCTTATTGCTGGTGTATATACAATTAGGCTACAAAAGTCATGCGATAACTCCTAATATCATGTCGGGCCTCCTTTTGCCCGGCGAAGTACAGCAACTCGACATTACATGGACTCAACAAGTCGTTGGAAGTTCCCGGCAGAAATATTGAGTAATACTACCTCTATAGATGTCCATAATTGCGAAAGTGTTGCTGGTGCAGGAGTTTGTGCACGAACCGATTTCTCGATTATGTCCCATAAATGTTCGATGGGATTCACGTCGGGCGATCTTGGTGGCCAAATCATTCGCTGGAATTGTCCAGAATGTTCTTCAAACCTATCGCGAACAGTTGTTGCCTGGTGACATGGTGCATTGTCAACCATAAAAATTCCATCGTTGTTTGGGTACATAAACTCCATGAATGGCTGCAAGTGGTCTCCAAGTAGCTGAACATAACCCTTTCCAGTCAATGATCAGTTCAGTTGGACCAGAGGACCCAGTCCATTCCATGTAAAAACAGCCCACACCATTATGGAGTCACCACCAGCTTGCTGAATTCCTTGTTGACAACTTGGGTCCATGGATTCGTGGGGTCTGCGCCACACTCGAACCCTACAATCAGCTCTTACCAACTGAAATCGGGACTGATCTGACCAAACCATGGTTTTCCAGTCGTCTAGGGTCCAACCGATATGTTCACGAGCCCAAGAGAGACGCTGCAGGCGATGCCGTGCTGTTAGTAAAAGCACTCGAGTCGGTCTTCTGCTGACATAGCCCAGTACAGCCAAAGTAAGTTCGTCGCACTGTCATAATGGACACGTCCGTCGTACATCCCACATTGATTCCTGTGTTATTTTACTAAGTGTTGCTTGTCTGTTAACACTGTCAATTCTGCGCACATGTCGTTGGTCTCGGTCCTCGGTCATTAAGTGCAGGCGGTCGGCCACTGCGTTGTCCATGGTGGGAGGTTATGCCTGAAATTAAGTATTCTCGGCACACTCTTGACACTGTGGATTTTGGAATGTTGAATTCCCTAACCATTTCCGAAATGGAATGTCCCATGCATCTAGCTCCAACTACCATTATGCGTCGAAGTCTGTTTATTCCCGTTGTGCGGCCATAATCACGCCAGAAACGTTTTCACATGAATCACTTCACTACAAATGAAAGCCCAACCAATGCACTGCCCATTTATACATTTTGTATGTGATACTACTACTAGCATCTGTATATTTACATTTTGCTATCGCATGACTTTTGTCACCCCTGTGTAATTCTCGACTTGTAAAAAAAACTCATATGAAATGTTATTACTACACATTAGAATAATCACGACACAATATTTATTCGTCTGCATGAAAATTATATTACATATACATCTTGTAAACCTGTATACTAGTACATGTTCTGATAGCCGAGTGGTCAAAGGCATGTGCGTCCCGACCTAAGGTTCGGCAGTTCGTTTCTGCCCTCTACCAGATGATATTTTGAGTTCTGCGAAAATCAAATAAAAAGCAGCACCCAACATAGTGGCCGAATGCGAGCGACATCAGCAGATTCTAGCTGCCATCTCCATAAACAAATATGGTGGTCGAACAACTAGCGCGCCCCCTAGCAACAGCCAATGTAAACAAAATACAAGTGGAAACAAGATGGTCTAAAATATGGCAATGGCAGAAATAAGATGTATGGAAACAAAATGGTGGATGGATACAAAATGGCGGTTGTGACACCATCCAAGATGGTGGATGTGCCATTATCCAATATAATGGCTGTGACTTCGTCGAAGAAGACTGATCCAAGATAGTGGCCAAGTCACGGGGCCACAGCCCTCAGCAATTGTCCTCGGATCGGCATAATCAATCTACTAGTATATTTATTTATAACTATTGTCAGAGGTCACCTTGTGAGTGTAAACTGTATTTCAGATTGTGTTAAGATATTGCAAATGATTTTTATGATTTTTTTACACCCACACGATTGAGTTCCTGCTTACGTACTAACACTCAGTTTGTTCACTCCTTTTGTTGTCTTACATCCATACTCTACACATAATATCCTACAACTACGAACGAATTAGATTTTTAAATAAAACACAGTAAATTCATATTTCAGAGGCGCATACTTTAAAGGGTATTCATTTCATCTTTATGGACAAAGCAGGAAATCAACTGCCATGAAAAATTTCAAACACTTTCGTTTGATGAAACCTATGCAAAAAGGAAATGGCCCGAATAAAATTGTCTAATTGTCCGTTGATTCCATATNGTAATGGCTGTGACTTCGTCGAAGAAGACTGATCCAAGATAGTGGCCAAGTCACGGGGCCACAGCCCTCAGCAATTGTCCTCGGATCGGCATAATCAATCTACTAGTATATTTATTTATAACTATTGTCAGATGTCACCTTGTGAGTGTAAACTGTATTTCAGATTGTGTTAAGATATTGCAAATGATTTTTATGATTTTTTTACACCCACACGATTGAGTTCCTGCTTACGTACTAACACTCAGTTTGTTCACTCCTTTTGTTGTCTTACATCCATACTCTACACATAATATCCTACAACTACGAACGAATTAGATTTTTAAATAAAACACAGTAAATTCATATTTCAGAGGCGCATACTTTAAAGGGTATTCATTTCATCTTTATGGACAAAGCAGGAAATCAACTGCCATGAAAAATTTCAAACACTTTCGTTTGATGAAACCTATGCAAAAAGGAAATGGCCCGAATAAAATTGTCTAATTGTCCGTTGATTCCATATGCTTTCAACATGTATTCATATGGGCAGGATGTCTGCTCATAAAACATGATAAAAATACTCTTTAGCTGGAATTAACCCCATACATGCGTAGAAAATTGCCAATGTCCAAGTCGGAGCAGATCCCAAGGAATTCAGGCAAAAATATAAGCATCCCTCAAATATGGATGCTTCTATCAAGCATTCTTGTGGGCAGGCTGGTTTCTCATACGCCAACATTTTGTCTGAAATCAACCATGCAAACACAAACAAGTGTTCGAAGTTAAAGTTTGGTTTAGGACAAAACCTAGAAAATTCAGCATGAATCTAAGCACTGGTCGATAACGATAATTTTCACATGTATTCTTTTCGGGTGGGTCTGTAAGTATTTACCCTGCTAAATTATATGTAGTTTAGCTAGAATCACCTTGTACATATGGTAAACTCGCCCAACAAGGCCAATAAGGTTTTCAGTTTCGACGACTTACAAATCAAATCAGCCTATCACGAACCAAACTGACGACGACCACTCGCAAATAAAATCTTACACTTGCATGTACACATGCCTGCAACTTGCAAATTATACCTGCATACTACCACTAGCAAAAAAAATAACAATTAACCTGCACACATTTGTAAATTAAAAATTGTATCCACTCACACACACTTGCAGTATTCCACATATGTGTTCATATTCGCAAAATTACAAATATCACTTACACATATGTACTCTTGCAAATCAAACCCCATAACTTCATTCGGGTACCACTTATCAATTGTACACACTCATTAAAATGCCACTTCAAAATTAAAGAAACTTTAAATACTCCCAAAGTACAACAACTACTTGCAACTCTACACACACAGGCATCGACAGTGGCAAAGAGAGGTGATGAGACGAGTTGATACAGTTGTACATGGCCATGCCGCGAAGCATCAGCATGTGCAGGCGCTGGCCATAAAATGTTTCCTTTTCCACATTTAATTGTGTAGTAGCCAACCCACGACTTTTTTGCCATAGCCAAACAAAACCATGGAATGCCATACTGTATGTAGACCCGTTTATGTTCGATGTTGTGCGTGTTCACTGCAAGTTTTCTTTGAGATTATAGATGTCACGCGAGTTGATTGCGCAGCTCTTTGCACTTCAAGCGAACACCTTGCAATGGTTCACGCGCAAGTGGCGGTAGCTGTGAAGGTTTAGGTTTCTGTAGCCTCGCCAGCAATCCGAGAACAATGGTGGTGCCACGCTTAATCCACCTCCGGATGATATTGATCGGCATGACCACATTCTTGCTACCCATGAAAACGAGAGATAAATGCTTTGTGTTGTCCTTCTGCATGCTGATTAACAACCATTGGCCATGCACCGTACACTCTTTCCCAATCTTGCACTTGCCAGTTTGTACATTTCGATCTTGACCACCTAGCCCAGGCCACCTATGCACTCCCGGTGCATGAGCACCCAGTCTATGCAAACTTCGTTACAGAAATTGAATCAGTTCCTGACCGTATTTCACGAACACCACAACTCGTAGACGATGGTCTGCTGTTGTGGGTACTTGATCAAGCAACACAGCAAAAACCGCTCGATTATATTTACCAGGACATATTGGAATAGACCACGAACTTACCCTTCGGACCAACATTTTGAGATTGCACTTTGTCCCATTGTTCAGTAACCTGCGGCACCAGTAAAACAGTCCCTGTTTGTTGACCAGCCTGGCCTCGCCCTGGCCGCAGTGCTTGCACTTTCCAAAAAGCGCAACGTGACATCTTGGTTTTTCCCCATTGCTCAGGTTTGTTTGTAAGAAAAGGTAAATTTATCGGATATAGTATACGGAAGCGTCAGAATGCATGTCCTCGATACGCATACAATGTAAAAAATAGGGAGCACATAACCGCATATTCGCAACTCTCTGGCTGGCGGGATATGGAAAATAGAAGACGGCACAAATTCGCCAGACAGGTCGCAAAAATCGCAAAACAAAAAAAAACCAATATATTTATTTAACTAATTAACTCTGCTTACAATCAACCACGAACACTTCACGTGTCACAAAAACAGCCTAAGAGTCCATGCACATAGTACTGCTATTTTCAGGAAATCATTATCTTGTCTTGCAAGCAAACTGTGGAATGATTCACCACTAGAAATTAATTCGCAAGAAAACAAAGACAAGTCCACTGTAAATACATAGTGTTTGCTAATTGTATTTATGATGAAACTATACGGAAATACTAAATATAAAATTGTCCACAAAACGATGTGATGTAATGTTTGTATTGTTAACAGTCAAAAATGTCTAAAATATGTTTTCCGATTCGATTATTCCTTTATATCTTTATGATGTGTAATTAACCGTTGTACGCAATAGTTAAGTTATGTAATGTTAGTAGTATAAGAATAATTTAGTTTCATCTAGTAGTAGTACTATATGTGTATTTAAATTTTAAATAATGGTTTTAATTTCTATGCTGAAGTATTAACTGAGCCGATGTATACATCTCATGTATTGTTGCAAACCGGCCTATGGCTGAAATATGCGTAATAAATCCGTAAAGATAACAATTTGCATTGATAAGTTGTACTACATTTTATATTTCCCTGACGTTTTACTACGCAATATGGAACAATCAGCGAAAGTATACATGATGCTACTGTAAATATACCAAAGTTTGCATGACATTTTGGTGCCAGAATGCTGATATTTAAGAGGCCGGGTTCCTTTAAGGAAGCTTAGATAACAATGGTCTATATCAAAGGCCATTAGTTTAAGCTCGTAAAAGAAAATAATATGTTTTTATGGAGACAAGGGTCTACAGTCCCACAGCAGCACCAAAGTGTTTCGAGTTGGCGCTTTTGCTGCATGGAAACTTCATTTAAATTCATTCCTTCTTGACATGATATTTATGACTGTGCAGTGGCTTGATTTTATGTTAAAAATAGATTGTAGGGCATGCATATCGACACACTTCTCAAGGAAGAAATTCGTTAGTTTTGAGTGTTTATGTTCTAGTAGAGATATTACTATGTTATTTATAATATGCATGTTTTATTTATTGTTTTACCTTATGTCGTAACCTTCCTGCTTTATACAGGTGTTTGTGGTTTTGTAAAATAAAGTGATGTAAGTAAATTAATAAAGAAATGCAGGTTTTTAAGAAATAAATTTAAATAAGTAATTCTTATGCTTTGTGGGTTGAAAATTACATGCAGTAATTTGAGTCTCGTCACCATTCAGCCAAAGTCGGTATCAACACACTCTATCTGACATATTTGTCAGTGTGTAACAGAGATGCACTCTGTTTGTCTATGCTGAAAACATGAGTTATAAACACGATCTAGTGGTCAATGCTAGAACAAACATATGCCAAAAAAATTGCACTTTGAGGTGTCGAGTAGAATAGAGTTTTTTCTTGTAATTGGATATGGTTGAAGAAGTGTGTGAAGAGAGGCAGTATATTAGTCGTTCTAGTAAATGGAGAGAGATAAATGATGTTGCGAATAGAAGGCGTGGTGGAAGAGTGGCAAAACTGTTTTAACAGTCGACGACTAGTTTCAGCTGTGGCATGTGCGAGTGTGTATAGGGAGGAAGTAGTGAAGTGTGATAAAATGAAAATGAAAAAAAATTACGGTTACAATCGTTTGCTGGTCATGGTACCGTAACTGTGTGCTGTCATCTTTAAAAATCTTACCCCTTGCCTCCAAAGCGTAGTTTTTTTAAAATATAAATCATGGTTTTTTGTTTGGAAATTTTTAGTTTTTTCGAGTAATTTTTAACAAATGTTTTTTATAATTGGTAAAATAAATTTAAATAATGTGAAATAATTGGCATTTTTAACACGTATTTGCAACATTTAATATTTTTTTTAGAATGTTTTGCCATTGTTGAAATTTCAACGTATAGGGCATCTCAACTTCAAAGTCACCAATATGGCAGAGAGCTCCTCAGACCCCTCACTTTTTTGACACACGCCCACAATGGAGCAATCGAGGCAAGTTCCAGAGTCACACAATTTTTAACGAAAAAAGGCGATAACTTCTGTAACTAAAAATAATTTTTAGTGTATTTTTAAGGACCTGCATTAATGGGTCAAATTACGAAATGATAAAAATCACTTGACAAGAAATGTTTTCCTTTTTTCAAATGAAGTGCGGAAAATTTTGAGAGGAAGAACAGGAACTTTGGAGAGAAAATGGGATATTTTGAGGATTTCTAGGAAATAATGGGGAAATTGGGTAATTGTATATGAGAGGGGTGCAAGTGGGAGTGAGGCAGCTGTTTGTGGGTGGTTCGGCGGTCGAGGTGGTGTGTTTAAGTGATGGTGTTATGAGCGATGAGGATGAGGAGTTTAGGTAAGGGGGCACACGTATATCGTTTTCATGAATACCTGATCCAATGCCAGCACACTTAACCTTGTTCTTGTAGCTCGGTCGGCAAATTGAATGTTTTTGAACACATAAAATTTATCAGTTTGGGACTACATGCCGACAAGGGATATTTTTAATTCCATATATATACATCAACAGGGGCAAAATTATGTCTCAATCGCATGGTACAATACCTTTAGGCATGTCGAGTGGATGCCAGCGACACCTGGTATGCATTGAGAGAAATTGGTGAAGTCAGTGCCCCAAGCGGTCGACTCCGATAACGAGATGAAGACAGCGACACCTCTGGAGGGCGATTATGTAAGCATAATGGTGGTCAAGCAGGAGCAAGTTACATGCAGGCACTTGCGCCTCTAGTGGCCACAGATGACAACAAAAACAAGCAGCTAAGTAGAAAGTACCCCTGGCAGCTAACTCAAGAAACAAATGACAATCGATAAATAATTAAAATGGTGGTCAGATCACAAGATGGCCAGCAGCTTGGACCCAAGCCACCATCCACTGTTACATTTTCGAAGATTACAGACGGCTACTGGCTCTTATGCGTAATGATTTTATGTCAGAGTCTCAATTTTCTTTCTATTTACCTTCCAAAGTAATTAGTAGTACTTTATATTATTGGTTTTTGATTTCAGTGGATTTAAAGTGTTCTCACTTTCACTGTTCCTTTTATGATTTGCTTGACTGGCATAACTATGTCGGAGAAAAATACAAATATTCCCCGAGATGAGACTAAAACACACATATTTTGATTGTAAATTATATACTCATAATACCCACATCTCAAAGGTTGGCTGATACTGTAATTATTTTGTAGTTCTTATCTTAGTAACAATGCGAGCTATTCGGTTGACTAAAAAATGGAATATATTATCTTGGTGATTTGTGTGAGGAATGAATGATCTAGTCGACTGAGCTTATCCTACTTCATACCAGACATCCTAAAGTCCAGTATGTGGCCAAAAGTCACCAGATACCTATTGCCTTCCAATAAAACTTTGCATTAGGTAGCTTTATATACGTTGGTAGAAAGCCTGAACACCATGCATATATTTGGTGTCATAAAGAGTCAACAGAGGAAGTTAAGTGAGTTTGAAAGAAGCATGATTGTAGGGCCCATACATTTGTACCTTCAATTTAGAGAGGTTTTTCAGGAGTAAAAAATTCTCCGGTCCACTGTTTGCGACGCCAGTGTCGTTACGAAACATCATGGAAGCGCTATCGCTAAGATTCACCTTCGTTGGCTCAAGAAAAAACTAATCTTGACTGGCAAGCTGTGAAGAATGTTGCAGAAATCAGTTGTCATGCAGCCATGCTATCGATTTCAAAGGACCTCTTCAAAGATTAGGAACAAGAGTCAGTGGTAGGACTATACGTTCGGATGTAAAATTGCTTGGTTTGATGATTGCGCAGTTGTCAAGCAGCACTTTTAATATGCATCAGTGCCCGATTTTTTCTTGAATGGTACAAAACACAGTTTTTTTACTATGGAGAAGTGGAAATATATATTGTAGATTAATGAGTCATTGTAAAAATATCTGTCAGTCGAATGGACGAGTGTTGGTCTGATGGATGCCTACTGAGTGTGTTGTGGCGACAGTAAAATTTGGTGTTTGTAGCATAGTTGTCTACAAATTGAAAACAAAACAAAAATATTTTTCTGTGTCCTGTCCTCAGCCCTTTTTTTTTTGGCACGACAAAACAAATATTGTGTTGTGTAATGATCTAGGTTGTTGTTTCTCTTGGCTTCGGCTTGGGCCAGTAGTGTTAATTGATGGATCGATGAAGTTCTGACATGTACCATCACATTTATGCCAATAATATGCTCCCTGTTTTTAGCATGAAATTTGTCAGAGCAGTTGCATTGCGGCTTGAAAAAATAACTTATTTATTCAGTGACCTCCTCAAATCCCAACTCAATGAAACATATTTCAGGCAACCTTTAGTGTATTTTACATGCCAGACCTATTCAACAAACAATAGTCAAATATTTACGATATGCTAACAAAGTGTAGTCAAGTTGTGTACAAGAACTAAGTGGAAACATTGCTCTGAATTGTTCGTATTATGAAAGCAAAGGTAGGTCAATTATTTTTTTTGTTAAATGGGTGTGGTCTTTGGCACCAACAACAATGAACGTTTGGTGACTTTTTGCTGCACAGTGTTTTAAATCTTTCTCTTGTCCTTCTTGAATCATAATATAAATTAACTACAACTGCGACACTTATTTTTAAAATTTGTAATGAGGTTTGTTATTCTTGACACATGAATGCTTCTTATTCTTTATATGCAAAAAATTTATGTGGACAACAAATTTTCTTGCACATCATGGAGGTAAGTCAACAGTAACTGAGTGGACCACACGACGCACAATCACTGTGCCGTGGACACAATGATTGCTCGACAGTGCATGCTATGCTATGCATGGCACTGCTGCCATCATCGACAGTGAAAACTGTAGAGTTTGAAAGGGGCCAAAAAGTAACACATTATGTGTTCTAGATAGTAACATGTAAGCTGACCAATATAAGCGGTTTGAGATTTATACTTACAGCTTTCGATCATCATATGACATATTTGTGTGTCATGGGGGTAAGATTCAAACTTCATAGCACAGGACAGAACCAGTGTAAGCCTGAAAAATAAAAGAAAAATATGTTACTGCATATTTGTATATTTGGCAAAAATAAGCACATGTAGATGTTCTAAATGTACCTACTTCTATGAGCAAAAACGATTCTATACTCATGTTATGTAATATTTTGTAAGTTTCTTATGTGTATATTTATTTAATGTATCTTACTCCGCTCTTAAATATGTGGTAGATGCTACTGTTAATGTACGCCGAGTAACGGACAAATATTATGAAATCGCGGCAGTGGAGTCACAACTAGAATATTTGTTGAAAAATTAGCTATATCAATGCATCACATCCTCCCACATCACAAAATTTGATGCAATGTCACTGTGGTTATCTTAATGATTCCATAAGATAGTAAAATTGAGCAGTGGTTACACAGCTATTTACACTGGCCTTATTTTGATAATTGGACTTGGATTGAAAAACTACAGTATTTTCCGTAAACTCTGTTCAGGTCGACCTTCAATCGTTATACTACCTTGACTTTAGACGACTTATGTGTAAATGGTTTGAAGCGCTTCTTGGCTATACACAACTTGTGCATATATGAATTTTAGTACATGTAAGGCAGTATAAACGTTGAGGATAGATTTTAAAAACAGTGTATTGAAAAATACTCTCAATTATTTAATTTAAGGAAATCATTAAAAAAATTTGCTGTAAAATAGTGTACAGTTCCAGCAAATGTGATACTACCATCTCACTATTAAATTGAAATATTTCGATTGTCATAGTGAAACTGAATAACATTTTATTACGTGGAAAGATACATAATTTTTTTGTTATGGATGAATTATCAGCATGTTAAACTTAGCAAAATATGTTTGTGGTATTACACTGAACCCAAAAATTTCAGAATTGTTGCTTCAGTAATCACTCTAAATCTTTATTACCTTGGCAGGTAAGCATCAAACACCACGATGAAGATGTGTATTTTTCATTTAAAGGTTTGAGTTTTATATTACATAGTAGCTTATAATTCTTATTAAAATGATATAGCTGAGAGTATAATTTTATAAACTATTTACATAATTGCTCTGTTAACTATAAGTATTCATATAATTTACGTGAGTAGAAGTGCTGCGGAAACTTCTTAAGATAAAACTATGTATGAAATTAAGCAAAGAATGTAAAAATATATGAATTACTCTGTCTCATATAACTTGGCAAGATCATGAAAGTCAGTGAGTGGCAATTTCACATATACGAAACAAACAATGCGTCGTTTACAAAATTCTGTATCAGCTGATGCAAGAACGAATGCAAATTAATATTACATTGGCTATTCTGACTCCACTGCCGACGCACATCAGACAAGCAGGAAATACGCGGATAAGAAAGAGTTCATAGTTTAATTAACTCATTTTATTTTATGTACTCACAAAAGAGTTGTTGTGAGTGTTACAAACTAAATGTCGTGCTAAATTAGTAATATAGAAGTGTTCAAAATGAAATGCAAATTAAACGGTTCGTATTCAAATAAACAAAACTTAAAAACATTGGGAGTTCGTTTAAACAAACATTGGGAGTACGTCATATCTCCAATCACCATCCCATCCATACCTGCTTGATATTAATTATAAAATCCTACAGAAAGGTATTGTTGAAATATTTTTCAAATAATTTGACGAAGCATGTTTCAATCTCGTTTCGTTTTGGGCCAGTAATAGGAGAAAAGTGAACTTTTAAAAAGGAAGGATCAAGAGGCAGGCCAACGTGCTGCTACCTGTTGAGGAAGATGCTTGTCTAAAAACACGGTCTGTCACGCCATCTGTCAGCGAGTTCCCGAGCACTACTAGATGGAAAGAAATAGCCTTCTTGTCTAAAATAACAAATTTCTTGTGTTCTTTTCGTGTTTTGTTGTACTGTTTTAATAAAAACAAGAAATTGGGATGCATGTGGGTAGTTTTTAAGCAATTCTTACGTTATTCTACGTCACATATTTCTAACTCGAGCTCTTTAATATCAGAAATAGCAGAATAATTGTTTTGCAAAAGTCGTTTGTTAGTTGTTTGTAACCGAATGAAATCGAAAGTTCGTTGTCAAGCAAGTACCCCGAATTACTTTTATTTCCAGTCTTAACATATTTGCTGTAACGTCCAAAGTGTTATAAGGACTACAATTACCATCTCGCAAATGTAAATCCGGATTCGGTGTCTCTAATAATTAAAAAAAGTGTTAACAAATATTCAATTTTTTTGCAAGGTTTCGATTTGTATTTTTTTGACAGATGTCAGTCTATAAAAACATTACAATTTGTTTAGCTTTGCAGTGACAAATAGATTATCTGAGAGCGTGTTAGTAAAATATACAGCCGCCACTTGACGCACCAGCTGATGGCGAAAGGATACATAAACTAAAAGTAAACATTGGCGCTACTTTCATAAAACTGTCCAAATATTGCCAAGTTACATGAGACAGAGAGTAAGCACAATTGCTAGCAAACTGTGCAGTGTTTCAGTTCGATACACAGGCGTGTTGACAAGCAATTTTTGAGCAGTACAGATCAATGAACTTAATTTAAATGCACTGCAAATTTTTAAATTTAGATGTCCACGATAGAGTTTGGTTGAAGAAACGAAGAGTGTTACATAGTCTACAGCAAAGTCAGTACAAGGAAACCGGTTGCGCCTGGCAGGACTACACTTTCATAAAGTGATTTGATATTTTTACAACGAATATCGCATTCACGCAGTAAAATCCTGCCTAAATTTTTCTGACTGCATTGAACAAGAAACTGGAGACTACAGTGTTTGTCATAGGCTAGTAACCTTATTAAGCATTTAAAAAAAAATGAATCTGACAATATTATAGTGGGCAAAACCACACATACAACTACGAATTCTATGGCATAACTTTCACCAACTATATTATTACTCTATCATAATAACTTGTTACACTCCTGGCCTCATGGCCAGAGCGTAAACAAGATACATGATAGCCAGGGCGACATCATTGTTTCCATTTACGGTAGTCATTTGGTTATCATCTCCGACGAAATACACATTCGATACTCTCCTCTGATTATTACGTGTTCACTGGGTGGTAAATACTTTTTTTTATAAATATGTTACAAATTTTTAAAAACTGACAAAGAACAGAAATTTAGATATTTTTAGGTTAATTTATTTTTCTTTTGTTCATGTCACACTTGTTACAGGAAAAACTTTACATTACATCACGGTCGAATTTTATCACGAAGCGCTTGCCAAGTCGCGAAAATTGCACCACCAAGTTACTGAATTTCTTTCAATTCAGCTGATAAATGTTATGTCCAGTCCTGCACACGCATACTGTACGAGCTAGGCACGAGTCCCTATCTAAAAGGCCTTTATGCCGCCTCGCGCAGGTGTTAATAATTTACATGTTTAAATACTGTATATTGAGGTTATATTTCCGAATAAAGAAAAAAACTTTCTTGGCGCAGCCTTCGACCTGTTCGATCCGTTTACATTTCTTTACAAATATTTTCACAAGTCACCTCTACAACAACCTTCCCGTTCTATGTCCCGGCCACCGATTTGCATCACCAGGAGGCTACTCCCTCAAGGGNGGGGGGGGGGGGAAGTACAAGTCCTTGTGACGGCTCTTGTCCTCCCATTCGTATAGCATGTCTTGAGCCCATCCCACCCGGGTCTGCTCATATTACCTCTACAAGGTCGTAGTCTCGTCTCTGTTCGCACTGGCTAGTAGTGCTTTAAGTGGTGACATAGTTTATTTTCATTTCTTCACAGAAGAATTTTAGGCTTTTTACGGTAAAGTGAGCCCTCCAAACGGGCATTATCTTCTGATAAATATATTTTATTGTGGCATTTGTTAACTTTTGAAAGTGCTAGAATGTATACACAGTGGCTTTTTTGGTGAGAGGACAATGTTTATATTAAAAAGTGGTGGAAATACAGAAATTAGCTGAAAAGGAAATTCAGCATGGCTTTAAAAAGGGCTTACTTTTCCGTGAGCATCCTGTAAAGAATTTACCATGTCAAGTTGTGCTGATTATGAGTATTACGATTACACGGGAATAAATGAAGGAAGTGCACTACAGTACTTGGGTTTTAGAAGAATGAATAATTGTGTAAAAATTGGGTGACAAAAAAAATTAATGTTCTCATTGGTAAGATTCGAATCCCCACAACTGCGCCGTTTTCGAGAGTACAAAAAAGTAAGCGAATTTAAGAAGTTAAGCTTAAAATAAAATACCTCGTATTTCTATTCTTATTTTGTCCGTAACCATCACTTGAATTAAGTATTCCTGTCATAAAAAAATCATATACTTAGAACTACAGGATGAGTACAAAAGAATACCCAAACTTTGAAGGTCTTTAATAGCACTCTACATGCTGTAGTTCTCCCGACGTGTACTATAGTGCACCACCGATCCTTGTAATGTTGTTTATTGCTGCTAGTGTGTCACTGTAATCTGCCATTTTGTTTCCACTTGTCCTTTGTTTAAATTTCGCCTGCTAGTAGCACTGGTGGCGCTCTCGCGTGGCCGCCATGTTGGTTCTAGAGTTGGCTGCTAGTGGTGCTGCTTTTATAAAATAATTTTTTTGCGTAGCTCCAAAAATTTTGTGTAGAGGCGCGGGATAAAAATGTTGGACCTTGTTGTCGCCAGCATGTTTGACGCCCTAGCCAACTTAGCTATCAAGGCATGTGTAGAGCAATGGGTTTAAAAGAAGAAAATAATTAATTGCATGTGTGTGTGGGAGACGAATACATATTTTGTCATGATTATTCTAATGCATAGTTATAATTTTTTATATAAGTATTTTTTTTACTATCCGAGACGTAGACCGGCAATAAGAATTTTTTTCATATATTTATAGACATGCAATAAGAATTTTTATATACTTTTTTTGACTATCCGAGACTTAGATAGATCAGCAATCAAATTTTGTTTTTAAGTATTCTTTAAAATATTTTTTATATAGTGATAGGTATGATTTTTTAAAGTTTATCTTTTCTTTTTAAATATATTTTTTTGGTATTTTCTTTTTGAAAATATTATAGAAAGGTGTACCATAGAAATAAAACACATCTTTTATTATATTTTTAATTGTTAATTGTTTATTTACATATAATTTATTTTATTAAAAACGTTTAATTTTCTTGTGCTGGTCATCTATCCTTGAGCTTGGAACTGCTCATCCATCCTTCGGTCTGGAACTGATATAATTTTTCGGTATTACTCTCCCACTTTACCACCTGCATGGCTACTAAAGCAACCGTGCATGCTGATCTCCGGCTGGGGATGGAGCAATACAGTACACTGTAGTACTGCAAGAGTACACTACTACAGAGATATAAAACATATATTTTAGATCTCCATGGTGCTGCAAGAATGAGCTGTACAGGAGGGTTACAACATCGAAAATTATACAACCTAGCACAAAAAAAAAGACAATGGTTAGAATAAACAACAAGAATAAAGAAAACAGCCTAAAGTAAGTAAACGAAAGAATCGTAGATGAAGAGGAAGAAAAGAAAATAAGTAGATAGACAGGATGGGTAGGAAAAATACCGCCGCTAGTGGTTACAATGGGCCAAGATATTGCAATGAAATTATTTTTCACTCCCACAACCCCAGTACAGGACAAGGGTTGGAATACCCAGGAATTGGCTTTAAACACTGGTCGGAGGCCCAAACAGAAGTCGTGCCACCTAATCCCGGTGCAGGAGTGCATAAACGAAATTGTCGAAGTGAAATACTAGTTGCAACAATCTTTAGTCAAAAATGCTGGTGGTGGCAAAATCGCTCTCAGGATGGTATCTGTAGCAGTATGTCAGGACCCATATGTGTGTGCCGTAAAATAACAGTAATCGTTTTCACCATAAGTGAATAATTATTTTTAGCTGAGGGTAGACTGTGAGGAGTGAAATCTCTTCCGATGTAACATTTCCATCCATGCCCTCAGAGAAAAAGCAAATTATACTTTTATAGCTGGTGTATGTGGGGGGAGGTGAAATCGCTTCTGATTTGACTCCGGCGAGGTGATGAACTGCCCTTGTATCCCGGCCTCATTAATCTATAACCCAGGGAAAGACACAGTATTTTGATCATGTCAGTCTCCCCCCGTGCCCGACGCAGCTAGCTCATGGCTTTAATCATCATAAATTATAAAGTTGCAATTACTATTTATCTCAACCATGATCATCATCAGACTAAAAGTGACACACCTGACAAGATGTAAAAAATTGCTCTTGCACGTTCTCTAGCATATAAAAATAATCACAAGGAGAGTCTCAGTAAATCGTAATTTCAGTTTTAGAAATAATTTATTGATCTTGAGACATACGCCGGCCAAGTACATACACCCACGTGCGTGCTCGCGCGGACTAGCAGGCGTCGCCTTCACAGCGCGATGGGCTATCTCTGCCTGCGGCGTGAGACTTCACCGTCGCAGCATGAGACCATGATGCCTTGCTAAGTCGTGCGGCTCTGTCACGGTGTCGCCCCGCGCGCCGCGAGGCCATTGCATGAAGAACGGAACTGGCCTTCTCCCCAAAAATAAATTTTTTTTTAATTATTTCACTTGAAAAAATAAACTTAGCCCCTAGTTCAAATAAGCATTCAAGTATTGGAAATCGTACCCCATCAGATTCCATTGAGTTACTAGTCTTGCACAAAAATATGTGAACGAGAAGGATAAAGACTGCATTAAAAAAACACCACATGTGCGTAAAACTATGTATCAGTCCGAGTAGGAAATCATTGCATTTTGTAGGCAGTCAGTAACCGAACTATATTCGCTTTATGGTAAGTACCAGTTTTGAACTTATACATATAATATAACATACGATCGTGCTCGTAACATCTACCGAGATATACCAATATCTTAATTTTTAAAATATATAGATGGCGGGAATATAAACAAATGCAGCATCAAACAAAATAACTCAGCTCAGGTAGGCAGGCTCCTTAATATGTTACATCTTTGAATAAAATACAGTCAGTAGTTAGAAATGGAGTACTGTATCATAGGGGCGTGGAACCTGGGTCTGGATGACTAGCAGCAGCCATTTTGGATGACATCACGAGTCAAACCTCCTGCTCTGTCAACTCTTCTCGATGGCAGCCATTTAGTCAGCCAGTACTAATGTTGGCCATTTTGCAACCAGTATCGATTGCAGTAATTTTGTATCCCCTACTTCACGCTCCTGCATTCCATCCTACATGTCCCGAACTCAAGCTCCCGCATTCCTATTCGTCTCTCTCTCCCACCCCTTTTCTCTCTCCATAATTCCTTCGTGTCTCTCTCTCTCACTCTCCCATCCCATTTCGCATATTATCCCTACTTCGCGCTCTTACATTCTGCCCTGCCTGTCCCTACTTCATTCCCTCATATCAGGTACATCCTCCTCCCCCGAATTCCCAGCAAGGATGCCCCGACTCGCATCACACACACCCCCTCTCCTCTGCAAGTCCCTTTTAAGATGCCCCGTCTGCGGTCGAAAGGGTCTCGTCCCTGATTGGATATGCGAGGATCTCAAAAGGGTCGCGCTCCTGCCAGTCCCTGCCAGGACGCCCCTGGCAGAAGGCTCTACTTCATACACACACACCATGCTCTTGCATTCGCGCGAGCATCCTCCAAGTCCCTGCTAGGATGCTCTGGGAATACAAAATGTATCAGGTCTCCAACAGCCGCACGCATGCTCATCTTCCCTGTCCAACCAAGACCCGATAAAGTTAAAAAAGCTACATTGTACATCACCTGCACGATAGCGAGTGACATAATGTTTCCACAACTGACCTCCCAGGCATATCTGAATATAGGCAGTTGCCAGGCGAGCAAATCACTTAAACGTAACACATAACAGCAGGAGAGCATGGCTATTGAATACATTAATATGGAATTAAAGAACTGGCCCCCCAGATTGGGCAAACATAATATATTCACAGGCGATAGTGCCACCCCCAGATAGGGCTTAGCGACCACACACACACACACACACACTCCCAGGCGAAGTTTAGCCAGGAGACTGGCCGAACATATTAATATGCGGCAGCTTCCTCTGAAAGTGTCCGGTAACACGAGAGTCCTACTGTTGGGCGAGGTAAGTAAATACTGGACAAATGGCGAGCGAGAACACATTAGAATAATGTCTAGTAACACTGCCAGGACCACACTCGACATGACTGAATTACAGTACTGACCCCTGTGTAGTGTGAGGGAAGTGTTCACCGGCCAGATGTCGAGCGAGAAGACTTTAGAATAACAAATAAAACACACAGGATGTAAGTAGGAATAATAATAATTAACACAATTCCATTTCTAAGAATAATTTATTTTTACTCTTTAAAAAAATTTATTCAATTGCTGTAGATACAATCTCAATCACATACACGACTCTTGCAGAACTATTACACATCAGTAAGTGCCGACATTGCTATCCAGCTATTGTAGCTGGAATTGAAACTAGACCACACTTGACGAACAGACTATGTCCTCGATGATGTAAAACCTTCTCGACCAAATAGATGTCTGGAAACTTTGTTGTCATGATCTCTTGTTCGTAAAATCATCCCTTCAGCAGTTCACCATTCTGATCGACGAGTTCATAGGTCCTTGGTTCGTAATGGTAGATCTGGTCAACCCTGTAGACCTCAACACTCCAGTTTGGGGTGCATGATTTCGCAAAAGTCCCCTTGATGCGCGAAATACGGACAGTCACCAATGTTCACTTTAGCCTTGTGCCTGTCCAATCTCTTCGCCTTTTAAACACAGTCGCCAGCAACGAATCGTCCTTAACGTCCACTGGCCCTATGTGGATGGTCCGGGGCACTCGCCCATTTTAGTCGGGAATCAAACGAGGTAGCATGTCCAGCCAAATGTAACTATCCTGTGACGAAAATTTATGCCAAATTATATTCTTCAGAGTGCAGTTAAATCGTTCCACGGTGGAGTCCTACTTATCACCATACATACTATGGTGAGTTATTTTATTCACATCCATTGGTGAATGGAAGTTTGAATTGTATAATTCTCTGCCAAGATCCTGCATATTTTTAGGCAGCCCCTTATCTTTTAAAGCGGTTTTCATAGCGTCAGCTACAGCTACACTTCGTTTCCAGTTAACACGTACTGCCCATCTATATTTGCTGAAACAATTTATCACAGTCAGCATGTATCTATAGCCCCTATTAACAGAGGCATATGGAATCATTTCAACCAGATCAGCTTTATATAAATCACCAAGTCCGAAGACGAGTACACACCGCCTGCGGTAATTGTGCTGTGCAGGACTGTGAAGCTCAGCGGCGATCTGTGCACGAGACATCAGTATATGCATCCACCTTCATGTAATTCTTCCCCAATATTCACAATCTCATTCGAATGTGATTGACTGCCAGCCTGTTGAGATGCAACTATCAGCCATAGACGTGATTCAAGCTCATTCACATCGTCCCAGAACACGTACTCGAGCTAACTGTCCCCATCAAGCTTTAAAGCCAGGCCCGAGCCGCTTTCTTTGCTTATGTCTGGATACAGCTTGGCAACAATGTCGAATTTCGGATGTCTCATCCTCATATGCGTTGCTGGTTTCATCATTGTCAGCCAAATGAGCACTCGTGAGACTAAGTAATCTCTTTTACTGCCGAAACACCTCTCGCAAGAACTCTCCAGGTTTTCGCTTAAACAGTAACATGTAGAGGCCTGGAGACACTCACCTTGCTTCATCGTAAATCTGTATAAAACATTTGGTAGCAAAAAAATTGGCTTCTTCACCAAGTACCATTTCTTTTTCCACCTATAAACACTATACATCACATCATTAAACCTCGTCGTGTACAAAGAGAGGTAATTGCGAACTGTGGTTGTGCGCAAAAGTGATCTGTAATTTTTATTTTTCAATGCAGCTAAAGACAAATCATCATCGCAAAAAATATCCTCCTTAGGAAATATCTCGAGTTCGACGTCTGGTTCAGTCTTCAAGTCGACAGGGGGAACAGTTTGCCTCTGTAAATTATACAGCGAAGATGTGAGCGGCTGGAAGGCCTCTTCTAATAAAGAATCACGTTCCATACGTTAACGCTTGGCCAGTAGATACTTATTGCACACACTTACAATTACACGGTGTAACTCCTCGACAGTAACAGCTATTCTACCAATAGTAAAAGTGAAATGTTCATACCATATGTAAGGTGCTGACTCTACGCTCGATCAGCTTGACAATTTTATCCTCGAACATGGTGATTTGCTGGATGACCACATTTTGCATGTGCTGGCAATGCGTCCATTTTACATAATCTGTGCACAAGTCGTTTAGGTTAGTACAATCCTGTGTCGTGTAAGCTCTTCAATATCTGCGAGTCCCATACTCAAAGTGCGGTCGTGTTTTTATAGCTCCTCGACCATATGAATAAGAAGTCTATTAGTCATTCCTTCGAAGACAGAGCTAAGTTTCGTTTCGATGCTTCTTACACTGTCTAGCTGTGTACTTAATGCATTCCGCGTGCTCGCACCCTCGTTCGATACATGAAGGCGCTCGACTGGTTTAGCAGAATGGTCAGTAAAAACCTTAACGTCGACCTGTCCGAGCTTCGTTTCCACAGCACTGAGCTTGCCTTCACCCTCTTTTGCAACAATAAGGTGAGCCTGCAACATAGCTGCCAGGGTAGTGAGAACTCTGTTGTCAACTCGTTCACTTATATCAAGGAGCTTTGCCTCCATTGCTGTAAACTTGCTTCACAGCATGCTCCGACCATCGTCAGACAATGTTTGAATCTGAGTATTCACCATAGAGGACATCATGCCGACAGCATCGAGGTTCGCTTCCAGCATTTTACTTAAAGAGGCTAGCATGGTAACACTCTCAGTCTTAGCATTAAGGTGATCGTCTAGTTTTGTAGCTAGACCGGCAAGAACTCTGACACCAACTTGCTCTCCCACATTAACAATTTTCTTCTCCATGGCTGCATTCTTGCTTCCTAAAGCCTTAAGTTTGAGTACATCTTCAGTTAATTTGCGAATCTGAGCTTCCATCTTGGTAGACAGCGCATTCGTGTTGCCGAACAGTCATCCTTCCACAGCTTCAAGCGCATCGCCGGAAGCAAAATCAGTTAGTTGAGACACGCTCCCGATTAATGTAGCAAGCCGCTAATCCATGTTAGTAGTCAGTATATTCGTATCGAAGAGACTGCCTTCCACAGTGGCGAGTTTCCCACCCAAAGAAGTCAGTTTGTGAACATCTTCAGTTAATGAGTGCAATTCATTTGTCATGGCTGTATGAATTTTGCTGGCTATTCGCTCGCCCACACTGCTCAGTTTCGTATCTAAAGCAGCAATATGAGTCATACTGGTTGACAGTGTGCGAAGATGTGTCTCAATGTTGGCCTGCAGTTCTGCCACTGGTTGCCATGTTTCCGAAGTAATGCTGCGGACAAAGGACACATTAGCTGCATCACCATCATGTTTTGGCCCTCCGAGATCCTTGGCTTGTTTCCATCCGAAACTGCAGTTTCCATCGCTAGTAGATGTAATACAGCTGCCTGTCACACGCTTCAGGCCACTATGACCGAACTTGAATATGGCATAGCTCATAATTCACTGATGATTGATAATGAACTGATCGAAGCCCCTGCCGTACATTCCCTTATGAGGTGGGAAATACTTTGCTATCACAAGGAAACCATGTTATTAACGTCAGCAGCATGTACACATTTCTTTAAATCAATCGGATGTAATATCTGTATTAATATGATCGGAGTATATATGATCTAAATTCAGGTCATCCATGTGAAATAGAATAAGGAAACAAGCATTGTCATGTAGGAGCTGCTTAGGCATCTGCGAATGAGTTTGACATAGGTGAATGGAATCCACCGCCACATGGTGTCCCATGCTGAAATACTGCTGCAGTGTCGATGGTTTCTCACATGCCACATCGTCGAAAATAAACACAGAGTTTGGTAAAACATCACTTGGCTCCACGACTTCTTCATTGTCTCTAAATGGTTGTTGTAATGATTTAAAGTATAGGTAAATATTCTCAAACCGAAGACCGTTGGGTTCCTCCCAAAATGCTGAGAAGCACACACGTCTTTCCACAGTTGCTCGGTCCTGCTATGATACCCTGCACAGTGCTAGGTAGTAGTTTCTTATGACGTGATCCACAGATGTCAGTTTTATCATCGGCGATGCTGATGCAAACAGGAAGCATGGTCAACTGTGGCACAATATCAATTGAATTTATATGTAAACGGTTAAATCACGATACTTATGTCAGTCTTCAGACATAAACGATCAAGTTCGAATGCGGGTGATGTGGTCGACCACAAAACATATAAAGCAGACTTGGAAGCATAGTGGACAGTGGCATGATATTCATTGATCTGAATGTAAATGGTTAAACCACAATAGTTATGTCATTCATCACACATGGAAGACCAAGTTCGAGGTCAGGTGATGTGGTCAGCAACAAAATATATAAAGCTGACATAGCGATAAATATATGTGTTAGTATGCCATAATGCACCATGAGAGTAATATCAAATGCGGGCATGGACTGGTAAATATATTGATCAAAACCTCCCTATCGAAGCGCATATTTCCGGCTATTAATATTGTGATCCTGGTATGCGACTAGCACAAAGATTGAAGCGAGGTGATGTCCCTGTCAATTCGTTGGACAAAGTATGCAAGGAACACGATATTGCTAATGCAACCAGTAGTAAGTTGGAATAAAGGCAAGTGGCCGACACCGTTCTTGCGGATAATGCCATGTCAATAGTTCGATCACCCAAGTCCAAACTTCGCGAACATTTAGCTGCTTTGGGGATGTCAAAGATTATGAAAACTTAAGTCAAGAGGGGGATGGGTTTGATGTTTGGAAGGAATAAGAAAAAAACTTTCAGGAGTAGGAAACCATGCAAAGTAGGGAGGAAGCGAAGAGGCATATTGCCCTTCATCTTGCCAGCATTAAGGATTCTCTGTAGTCTTATCGGATATGCAAGTGGTATTGAAAGAGCAGTGAACACAGCAAATGAGGAAAACAAACAATTATCCGAGGCGATGAGACATAATAGGAATATAGAAGTGCTTGATAGAGGTAAAAAAAATGGCAGCAGACTGTATCTTCGTCCTTACTGCATAGATGGGGGTGGCGAGAGGAACCGATTACGTCGGAGAGTCGGACGAAAGATGCGATCTTAAGGTACCTGCCCAACCACCCACTCATTAACATAGACATACGAAAGTTTGCTCGCAAATTAAAAATAGACAATTTGCATGGTGTGTTCATGCATGACAGCCTACCGCACCGGGCGAATCGCATCGAGAGTGGAATAGTAAACCTAGATACTAGCCTCAGGCCAGGAACCCATTGAGCCAAATATTAAAAGTGTGGTGATATGATTGAATTCTTTGACAGTTATGGCAACTTAAGAGCCCTGCCGGAACTGGAAACGTATTTGAGAGGGGCGAGATCACATTACAACTATGAGGAAGAGAAACTGCCGCAAAAATGGAACTATGGACATCCATGTCTGCACTTATTTTCAAGATAGATATATACTTAACACGGACGCACTACATGTAAGCATCAGTCATGTCTGTAACCCTGATCTTGTCGGGTAATAGTTCGAAATTGGGTTCCGCACACTTTCCCCTACTGAATCTGGACGGTGTTTAGTTAATTGCGGTGATAGATTTTCAAACTTACGTCTCCATACCGAACATAGGTATACATAATTGCATGTTTCGTTACGTCAAGGATGGTAAGAGAGGAGGTACATATACCCACAGGTTCGTATGAGATTAAAGATATAGGCATATTCATTAAGCATGAGCTGGGGCCGGATGTGATGTTGGTGCTGCAGGGTAATGCAAATATGCTACACAGCAAGATGTATTGTACTGCACACATATACTTCACGCAATGCCATACCCTTGCACCATGCTGTGTTTTAAGAACATAAAATAGAAAGTGAATAAAACACATAAATCGACCCTGCCAGTAAACATATTCCCCGTTAATGTTATATAAGAATAAACTCTAATATGGTTGGCAGACCGTAACTCAACGGTACGCCTAGCCAAACACTACATGAACTTTCCGCGATTGTGCCACCAGGCTTTAAACTGGTGAACATACTGAAGATGCCCATTTACGTTAATGTCGTCACGGAAAACGTACAGGAAGTTGTAGTCTCTATAGTAGACCAAAACAGTCGTTTGATTGATTTACGAGGCGAGGAAATAATGGTGGGCTTACAGTTAAGGAAAGATTAGTCTTAAATTTAAGTGAACACATACAAAAGTAATAAAAGAGGTTTACTGTGCCAAACCAGAAGTCAGTATGAGGCGAGCACCCAGATCGCTAACAACTGAAAATGTTCGTTTCCTTAGAAGATTGTGTCTGTAGGACAACAGCAAGTATGGATGTAGAAATTTTAAAAGTGGACGACTTGGCGGGTTTCGAAGATGCGATCACCAAGGCAGAAATCCACACGTACACCCCCTACCTGCCAGGTCCGTATGTACCCTCGTCCGAGGCTCGGATCCCAGTACATAAACAAGATATATACACACCATACCATTTAAATCATATTTGAGGTTCCTAGGAACTTTAACAAAGGCAGGAAACACCCTACCCATGACAACAAATATCATCAGAAACGGTATACGACACATAATAAATAGAATCGCTTACGAACTGGTCAGATGTGAAGTAGGTGCGACAAGAGACATTGGAATCACAGCCACCGTAAAGAACTATCTCTCATTGATGGATAACCAACATCCAGTGGCTAAAATGGCAGGCTGGGGGATCGAGGAGGACTTTACGATCCCCGTCTATGCTAATGGCATATTTGAAGTATGTATTCTGCTAGCCATGCTGTTAGGGATCGCTGAAGATTACAAGCATGTAATTATTAATTCCAAGCAGGTGTTAGTTATTCTCATGGCCAACACGCAAGCAAATGCATTCCTGGATACTGCCGCCACGTCGGAAACCACAGCACTGGCGATACGATGTATCGAGTGGCTGCTTCCCCACGTGCAGGTAGAAATGTTAGAGGGTGTAAAATATTAGAAATATGCGGAGAAAAAAAGGAACGTTGATATTGCGTTTCGCACATGAAGTTTATACACGCACCCGAACGTATCACACTCCATGAGCGTAAATTGGAAAGATAAAACTAGTTTCCCAAGTAAGAAACCATGCCATATAATAGTTGTGTTTCAGACAGGTAAACAGAAAGCTGTCAATATGGACTGTTCGAAATTTGATAACGTAAATATTAAGAACGTTAAAATTTTCCTAAACTCTGAGTCTTGCCCAAATGGAGATTTAAACATTGATATTACACACAGTATGCATATGGTACCATATGAAATGTACACCGACTTTCAGAGATCCTACTATGGACAAATGCAGTAACCGACACTGGAACCGAATTAGTTCATGAACACTGTTCCCCTGCTAGTGTTTGATGTGAGTAAACAGGATGATAGGATAAAGTTAGGTGTAGTAGACTGTAGGATTGAAATGACCGCCTCGGAGAATTTCCGGGCTTTCACTCAAGCCTACGCATTTATAATTCACGACAGACTGGTCACGTACAATGTGCACAACAGAGTAGTAATAATACTAATGTAATTCCCACATATAGTTCATTCATCATCTAACCATTATAATGTTCGCGAATGTTCAGGGATGCGTGTCACAGCGTGGTTTCATTATTAAAAGTATCTGTATATGAATTACTGCAGTATAGCAAAAAGTACATTATCACTCTCGTTTTCATGGCAGTCGCTCGACAGGAAAAACAAGGTAACAAATATATGGCAGGAAAAACCCTATCACAGTCTCAATTGGGACGAAGGTGATGTATAATATGATAAAAAGCATGGCGTACTTACCTCAATGTTTAATGGAGAGGCAGATGGCGTGGTATTCGTGGCAGTGTCTATTGTTGGTGTGAAGATAAAACTATGTGATCTGCAGACAGAGTATGACTGCCCTTTGTTAAGAACATTGAAGGCATGGTACGTGAAAACAATCGAATATGAGTGTATTGCATGCAGACTAGGCCGGTCATGCCCATGCTTGAACACACCGTTGTTAGGGATGTGTGCTATGACACATCAAGATGGGGGGGAATTGTTATTATTTTTTTCGAACAGCAGCCATTATAAATAGCGAACATGTAAGGAGAGAAACCACTTTACTATTCGTTAACATCATGAACAGGCTTATAGCAAAGCTGAACATTTTCGCTCAGTATGGGACACTGTTGGATCTAGTGGTCTGGAAGCAGTATGTGGCATCGGATTTCCTGAGGGTGGAGACAACTAACTGCAAGTGTATAATATGGTTACTAAATGTTGAATTTCGAGTATGACTGCCTTTCCGATCTGCTCATCTTATCACGGACGACGACATGATCAAGCTTAACACCTCTACAGTACAGATTATCTATGCTGGCATCAGACCTATTGCTAACAGTAAGACGATGCATGTGTTCGAGTTTTCATAATGTGGAAGACTGACTCTCTTACCGCAGTACCACTCCAAACATGTACACGGCATTCAATCCATTGGACATAGCCAAGTACGATGGTGATGTCACGACCGGCTACCGACATGTTCACTTCAAACCTCCCAGACAGCCTGCGCAAGTGGGAAGTTGCAACGAACTTGAACACTGGGTGAGTCAAAGCGAAGAGGAATTTCTTATCCTATACCCGATAGCATGCAGTATTGTTTCATGTCATGTATATTACCTGCGGCCGGGCATGAAGCTGCCTTGAACCATAAGTGCAATGATAGCATGTGCAAGCAAAGACAATATACGCCAGGTATGGTTTACCTGGACAATTGCATATGAGCTTTGTCGAGCCAACAGCAGTGATGTAATTAACCATTGAACCGAGTCCTGTACATTTGACCAGCACACAACTTGCATGAATTGAGGACCGGTTACGTGGAAGACAATGTGTTCATCGTTAATGTGTGAAGTTTACTTGTGGTCAATATAAGAAGGGGCGAGTGTTACATCCAGCCCACAGTCGACAGCAGTGCATCATTCAGTAGACAACTGACGTCGCTGCCGCCATGTGCAATACGTTTGCCATACGTGACTGCGTACTGTTTCTGTCGCAAAATGTGAACTTTTACGTGATATACTTTATCGGGTATAGGAGGGTGGTGTTTAAACCAGAGGTTGGACATGAGCAAGTGCAGATATGTGACTGAAAATCATATGTGGGGATACCATGACTCGTTGGATAAGTTCCACAGCAATATTCTACCCTGCTTTAAGTACGAATGGTGTGCCATCGCTTATCTCCTACCAAAGAGCCAGCTACCTGCAAATTGACATATTCTCACATTACATGCTGGATTTGAAGATATTGCCGAACTGCGTCATGAGAACGGGAAAGTTCACTTTACCCTGCATGATGTAGATACTGGCACAACCTACCAATGGACTGAAGAGTGTACAGGTCACGTACATACTACCAAGCTGGAAGACTGTGGAAGGAAATTGATTCTGCCCTGCTTGACCAAGTTATTTTGTGCATATAAGTGAAAAAAAAATTAAAATAGCCTACATGTACATCATGAATGCTGAAACTCCAGACAGCACGATGGTTGAGGGAGAACTAATATGTCATAGCAAGTGCAAGTGTTGGCAGGATATTTGTAACCTTATTGCGTGCATTCTGCTGCTAATGGCCGAAGCTCTGAAGTAGTAGGGGTGGTTGTGATGTCATGTACATGGAGAGAGCTATATAAGACATGCATATCCTGCTAGTCGACATCAGTGATCTAGCAACCATGAGCATGCTATTCTGTCCAGAGGTCACATACAGCGGTGTTTCACCTGGTAACAGCAGCATTACATATTATGCCAGTGATGTGGCAGAGCTGAGGACCTGCTGCGAGGATTGTGATGGTGTTGTACATTGGCTGCTAGCACACAATCCTGTGGTATATGAACACTGCCAGCAGATAATTGATTGGACTGTGCTGGGGATGTGCGTAGTTCATCATATAAGGATAAACACCCCCCTGCTATGTGGTGGAGACAAGGTGGTAACACACACCATACTACATTATGCAAAACATTCGCACCTCCCCGACTACAAGCCTGCAGAGCCTCCAGTTCCCGACACTGCTGCTGCAGCCACCACCACCACCACCATCGACATCACCGACGATGATGTCCAGCTGCAGGCTGTCACCGCCATCTCAATATGTAAGCAAGCTGTGAGGACTGTACCTGCAGCAAACCAGATGGAAGGGGTAACACAATGCAGAGCACCACACACTGGCCGCAGACGTAAGAAGCAGCCTGCCGCCACCGACGCCACCACCTGCAGGCACTGCGGTAGGTCTTCATCGGCAGCGTTTGGTGCTGCGTCCAACCTGCCTGATAAAGTTAACGGGAGCGGAGAAGAAGGAGATACTTCGCCAATTATTCACGTTCGTTATAAACAACATCTAGAGTGAGAGAGCGAGAGAGAGAGAAAGAGAAAACTAATGTTTTATTCGTATATATTTGTAAATGTGTATTTATGTCAATATATATCTTCTCAATTATACTCAATATGTGCATTATTTATCTGTTGGTGGGAGAGATGTCAAAAAACCATACCTGAAACTCTCATACCTGTATAGTGAAGGTACCACAACCAAATAATACATATGTACTTTTTGATTCATCAATATAATTATATTAAAGGTAACATTAATATATATAAATGAACTATAACGATAGTATAGTAACATTATTTCCCCCCATATATATGTGTAAAGGGAGAGAGTCAGAAAGTTTGAAGCACAAGTAATGTGAATATAAACATGTAATAAGTATGCTGGGATGAAAGTGAATCAAACCCACAAAACTACAAGTACGCTGGAGGTTATAGCATGGAAAATATGTAGGGTGCACATCATACACGACTGTGTATATGTAGAGGGAGAGAGTGAAGCACAAGTAATAAGTATGCTGGAGCTGAGAGAGAGAATCACATGTTAAATTATAAGTATGCTGAAGTGAAAGTAAATAATATGTAAAACTTCAAGTATGCTGGAGGAGGACACAGTCGACGACGAATAAGAAGAAGGGGGTAAGTCATATGCATAATCATTATTCCAGCATGCATGTTCCGGTCGATGCATCTGTAGGGGGGGGGGCATTCCTCCTCCCTCCAACCCTAAGCAATCTCGCAGTATATATAAACCCCCGTAGATCTGTAGCAGGTTTCTTGTGATCTACCAGCTTCGTGTGTGCTTCGCTCATTTACCTACACTTACGCATGCTGTCTTCTAGAACTTGTCTCAATGCTAGCTTTACTTTGCATTCATCACTTGTGGTAAGTGTATATGTTCTTCGCTGCTAGTTGGTGAGTGTACTTATCTATCATACAGATGCCAAGCTCTCCCTGGAGAGAGAGCGGGTGGGAACTTATCTTCTACTGTGTCTATGTGTCAGCCACTCTCGCCGTAGGACTGTTGTCATCGGTGCCGCCCCTGGGGTTTGTTGTTGATGCGGAGAGCACGTTTCGGGGCGTTATGAAGACATACGTCGCCAAGAATACCTCGAGTCAGGCCGTCGATATTTGCGGCTTCCTCAAGTTAATGAAGGAAAATGTCATCGGACAGCTGGAACAGGAGATCGAGGTCCAGAGGGCGGTTAAATTTAATAGTTTCCTCGAGTGTGCATATGCAAAACCGGAGCCGCACGATGACGAGATGGACCACCGCGCCTTCAAGACGAGAACGTGCCCCTCATTAATATAGGTGACATTGAAGAAGCTGTGTTGGCCACCATTGCCAAGCTGTGCCAGGAGAAGAATAATACATGCGGAAGCGAAGTGGCTGGACCCTCACCTCCGTGAAAAGGCTTCAGCTGCGCATCAACAAGCTCGACCAACTGAGAGAATCCTCCTGCATCTCCCTGCCTGCGCTAATTGAAGCGAAACATATAATTGTTAACCCGCAAAATGTAGACCAGGAGTGCTATAATTGGGTGATCCTGGAATGCTATATAGAGGGTAGAAATCCTATGCGTGCCAACCAGCGATACATCTACCTGGAGATGCGCTTCGGCTTTAGCAGACTAGAGTTCCCCACCGCTCTACGACTAATATCTACATTCGAGAGGTCCAATCCTTGGGTCAGCATCAATGTAAATGCACTTGGCGGGACTACAAAGATATTTCCAATACAAGTGATGAAGAAAGAACTGGCACACCACTTCGGCCTGCTACTACTGTCTAGAGCGGAGAACAATAACTTACATTATTGTTATATTGGCGATTTCTCTGGCCTGGTACGCTCCCATGTGACATCACAACATAAAACTGTTAATATCTGGAAACACTGCCTCAAGACATACGATAATCGTCCATGTGTGATGAGCTGACAGGAGCTGAGAAGCTGGGTGAGCACAGGAAGTACTTCAATGAACACGCAGTAGTCCGTGCCGACATGCCACAGCTGGAGAAGAAAGGCAAGCCTTGCGTGCTCAAGTTCCAGAATTACCACAATGGGGATAAGGTACTAATAGTCATGTACGCTGCCTTTGAGGTAATACTTGTGCTGGTCCGGACGTGTCAGCCAAACCCGAACATGTCCTACACCTATAGGTACCAGAAGCACAAACCCTACAGCTATGGAATATACATCAAGGTGGATAACGATGTAATACCAGCCTCCAAGACGATCAGCCTACCTGCAGACGTAAAATGTTGCACTGGAGAAGATGCATCGAGGCAGTTCATGGAAAAAGTTGTGAGGATTGGCAATCCGGTTAAATACATATATAGCCAGTCCGAGCTAATGCGTACACTGACTTCTGGTGAACGGATTGACTATGCACTGGCCACAACCTGCTGCTACTGTTCATGCCCCTTCCCCAGCAGAAATCGCAAGGTCCACGACCATGACGATTTCACCGATAACTTTATTGGGGCGGCATATAATAACTGCAACAAGCTTCGCCACCGCCCCCAGAGACTGCCAATCCTCTACCATAACTTGATGTACAATGCAAATTGTATTATTAAGCAGCTTGGCCATGATACCTAGGACATATTCATTATTCCGCACACTGAAGAAAATCTTATCACCTTAAGTAAAACTTTGGGCGACAAATTCACGATACAGTTTATCGATACTTTTAGATTTATGTCTGCCAGCCTCGCAACACTCGCACAGAATCTGCCATCAAGTGACTTCAGGACATCAACCAGATTTTTCAAGAACGAAAGCTCAAATTGGTGACCCGCAAAGTAGTGTTCCCCTTCGATGATGTCGACTCATGGGGGAAATTCGCTGAGCCACAGTTGCCAGCCATCGATGCGTTCTCCAACTGTCTCACCAGATGTGGCATCAGTGCAGAAGAACACAACATGCTCAAAGGGTCTGGTCAACATTCGACTGTCAGATCTTTAGCAAATACAGTGAACTATATCTGATGATGAACATATTGATTCTGTGCGACATCTTCGAGAATTTCCGGGGGCTATGTATGACTACATATGGTCTTGATTGTGACCGTTATGTAAGTGTTCCAGGATTCTCGTTCGATACGATGTTGCGCAAGACACAGGTGGAGTCGACTACAATGTCCAACTGTTTATCGAGGCTGGTATCTGGGGAGGGGTGGCCCAGTGCATCAAACGTCACATGGTGGCAAACAATAATAATATTCCTGCCACATATGATGCCAGTAGGCAGTCTACCTACCTTCAGTATGTAGATGCAAATAATTAGTTTTGATGTGCAAGATCCCTACTGCTGCCATACATAAGTTTAGAATGGACCGGCATGGATATTGACGTCATGTTGGTGCTGGATAATGGAGATGCTGGTTACATACTGGAGGTGGATGTAGAGTACCCTACCACACATTATGAGGAACATAGATATCTACTGTTCCTGCCGGTCAACGAGTGTTCCTTGGAGTCCAAACAACCTATACTCATGACCACCCATGAGATGAAGACTAAATATATTATTCATTATGTCAACTTCAAGGAGGCATTGGGTCATGAGTTGAGGCTGAAAGTAATACATCGTGTCTTTCGGTTCAACAAGAAGGCGTGGCAAAAGCCATATATTGAACTGAATACGTTGAAATGTCAGGCAGCCACAAACTCCTTCGAGAAGGACTTCTTCAAGTTGATGAATAATGCTATGTAAGGCAAGCTTATGGAAAATAAGCGTAAATGCCAGCAAATGGAACTCGTATGCAGAGAAGTTCGGGCAAAGAAATTGACTGTAAAACCATCCATCAAGTGTATATCTATTTACGATGAAACTCTATCCTTGGTAAAGTTAGACCACGAGAATATTCTATTCGATAAGCCCATATGCGCTGGCTTTGCCGTACTTGACCTGTCCAAGATACTCATGTACCACTTCCGCTATGTTGTTATGAGGACACAGTATAGGAGTCGTGTTAGTCTAGTCTATAATGACTCGGACTACTTTGTAATGGAGATTGCCTGCCCGAATTCTGCTGTTGCCTTGCCTCAGACCCGACACTTATGGCCGAGTTCGACACCAGCGGCAACTCTCCCACTCATCCCTGCTACTCGCCCACCAACACGAGAGTGATTGGTAAATTCAAGAATGAGTGTGAAGGTAATGACATGATTGAGTTTGTCGTGCTGAGAGCGAAGCAGTATGCTAATAGCTGTAACTGTAATGTGGTAAAGCATGCAAAAGGCATACAGAAGAGTGCTATACGGTACACCATCGCCATAGAAGACTACAAACCCATTCTAATGCACCAGCAATTAAAACATGTACAGGTCAGTAGCATTATGTCACACCATCGCATCGTATATATAGCGAATGCACCAACAAACTCGCTCTTTTGTGGATGGACGACAAGTGTAAGATCCTCTACGATACTATTCATACCGCCCCTATGGTTACCATATCTAAATCAAAAACACCTCTGGGGCAGGTGGGTATCATCGTATATGTGTCTGTCCCCAGGAGAGTGAATGGGGTCGGGATGCATAGTAGGAGGCAGTTCCTTCCCCCGAGTTTGTCGAAGCAGAAGTGCTTCCATTTCCCTCTCCCAAAATAAGTAATGTGTGTCTTTTCTAGCAGTATACTAGAGCACATGCAAGAGCCATATTCATCTGGATTGGTATATTGTTTAGGGTTGGTTGCCATATGTCTTGTTTAGCATACTGCAGCATATGCAAGAGCCATATTCTTCTAGCCAGGTATGCTGGCTGGTAGCATGCTGTAGCTCGTACAAGATGTATACTTATCTTGTCAGGTATGTTACCAGTATGTCCTGCTGTGTATATATTGTAGTATACTGGAGCACATTCAAGAGTCATTTATATATATTTTGTCAGTTATACTGTTATTCTGTGCATTCTGTTCCAGCATACTGTAGCACAGGCAAGAGCCATATGGTTTTTGTCAGGTATGCTGACTGGTAGCATGCTGTGCAAGAGGTATTTCGTATTTTGTCAGGCATGCTATCAATATGTTCTGCTGTGTGTACATTTTATTTTCCAGCAGTATACTGTAGCACATGCAATAGTCATATTCATCTTGTCAGGTATGCCATTATTGATAGTTGTATGTTTGTTTTTTCCAGCATGCTGTAGCACATGAAAGAGCCGTATTCTTATTTTCCAGGTATGCTGGCTGGTAGCATGTTGTAGCCCGTGCAAGAGGTATTTAATATCTTGTCAGTCATGCTATCACTATGTTCTGTTGTGTGTACTTTTTCTTTTCCCTCGATTTTACTGAAGCACATGCAAGAGTCACATTCATCTTGTCAGGTATGCCGTTGTTAATGGTTGTGTGTTTTTTCAGCATACTGTATCACATGCAAGAGCCGTATTCTTCTTGCCAGGTATGCTGGCTGGTAGCACACTGTAACTCATGCAAGATGCATTCTTATCTTTTCAGTTGTGTTACCTGTATGCCCTGTTGACGTACTTGTTTTTCAGCAGTATACTGTAGCTCACGCAAGAGCCATATTCATCTTGTCAGGTATGCTACTGCTGTTGATGATTGTTTCTATTTTTTCAGCATACTGTAGCATGTGCAAGAGCCATATTCATCTTGTCAGGTGTGCTAGCTGTTTGCATGCTCTAGCCCATGCAAGATATGTCCTTATCTTGTCAGCCATGAAACTAGTATGTATTGTTTTCTCCATAGCACTGTATTGGCGAATGGTGACACACTGAAGCCCGTGCAAGAGATATTCGTATCTTGTCAGGCAAATTATCGATATCTATGTGTATATCATTTTACATTCTACAATTATTCATGCACAAACTAATGCAAGGGGGGTTGCAAATGTGAAGTGGTATAACTAGCACTGTAGTACCTAGTACTTGTATCGTACTTCCTTTTATTCACTAGTTACCATGCTACCCCCTTCTATCTCCCCTCTCTCTCTCTTCTGTACTCTTACCCTTTGCTTTAACCTTTCTGTGCGTTTCTTTGTCCACTTTGTTTTTATAGGTGGGTCGACTTTCACTTGCGGCATTTGAAACCCCCTGTACACTATGCTTGTGATGTCACTGATGTTTCCTTATAATCACACACACATGTTGTGTGGGCATAAGGAAATGCCGACGACGATTTTTTGCAAGTGTAGTGTACTGCCCTGGTCCCAAGCCCAGGAGCCGTCCATGTGGACGGAAAGTGTGAGGGCAACACTGTGAGGTGCAGGTAATTGGTGTAGGTACAGTAGGGAGCTGACGAGAAGGCAAGGCTGCATGGAGGGGTGGTGGTCGGGGCCGCAAACCCTCCCTTGCCCCCTTCCGGCGTTTAAAAACAGCTGTCAGAGTAACGGGTCATCCTCGCTACTAGTCATCCCAAAAGATACAGCTATCTGGAAGTCAGTCACGAGTTAGTGTCGGTTGCGTGCGTATCAGGACGGTATATTATGGCGCAGTCTAGGAAGAAAGGGAAAACTATGCACAGCGATGCGAGGGAGGTGATCAGACATGTGATAAATAAATGTGATGAAGAAGCTACTGATGGTCAAATAAAGCATTTATTATCTCAATCCAATCTGCATGCATCAGAATACACTAGAATTTCTATGAGAAGTATTTCCAGAATTCGCAAAGAAGGTGCTGATGATTGTAACAGTTCGCTGTCAACACCGGGCAAACACCGAAAGCGTCCGCATGAAAGATTTGATAGGAGAGTAATAAGAGATGTCATTCATGATTTTCACTTAGTACAGAAACAAGTACCAACATGTCCTAAGCGTCTCGTTGCTTTGAGAGAAAAAATTGATTTTCCATGGGGAGTTCACATGCTCAGGCGGATACTGAAAGAAATGGGGTTTTAATGGAAACGGTGTAACAGTTCTCGGAAACTATTAGTGGAAAGACCGCACATTTTCCATTGGCATTGTAAATACTTAAAATCAATTCTCCACTACAGAATGGAGGGGCACCCCATAATTTACATTGATGAAACCTGGGTTGAAAGCAACATCACATTTAACAAATTTTGGCAAAATGATACTGAACGTGGTGTGTTAACCAACAGCAGTTCTTAGAACCGTTTAATTGTTGTTCATGCATGTGCTAAAACTGGATTAATTGAAAATGCACTGCTAATTTTTCCAGCAGGCAGAGCTACAGGGGACTACCATGGGCAGATGAACTCTGCGAACTTCGAAAAGTGCATGCATAATCAGTTATTGCCAAACCTACCGGAAGAGTCTGTTGTTATTATGGGCAATGTGCCTTACCACTCAGTGCAAGAAAATAAACCCCCATCGAAATTTGCAGTGAAAAAGGAAATGGAGTCATGGTTGACCAATAACAACATTACCTTTACTCATGAAATGCGAAAAACAAAGCTTTTCGACTTAATTGCGCAGAACAGGAAGCCTGAAAAACTATTTCGTATTGACCAACTTTTAAAACTACACGGACACAATGTTCTCAGACTTTCTCCTTATATGTAGTATGTACGAACTTAATCCAATTGAACTAACGTGGTCTAAAACAAAGAGACTAGTGCGGTAAAAGAACATTACTGCTAGCTTGTCGTTAACAAAGCGAATGGAAATCACGATGGAAGCAATATCTTCTGTCGCTGAAGAAGACTGGCAAGGATACTGTTCGCATGTCCAAAATATAGAAGCAGACTACTGGCAAAAGGACTGTCGCGTGGAAGACGCAATATACAGTTTTGTGATATGCCTAGACCGTGACTTCAGTGGCTCAAATGATTCATCTGACGACAAATTTTCCTCTTCCGAATCGGAACTGGCGCTGCCACTTCCCGAAAGTGAATAAATTATCATCAAAAAACAACATCCACTGTTTGAGTTGAGCGGTAAGAGTATATCCTTTCAGAGTATTTTATTAAAGTTATGCATTCCTGATCTTAACTGTTTTAGCCCTAAATGTATGCCATCAAAATTGTTTTCAGGTCACTATGGTTGTTTCGCAGGTATTTAAGTAAAACAATTTAAGTTAAAACAGTTTTAAAATGTTGTTTTTGGCCATACTGAAAGTCTTCAAATTAGTATTGGTAATGTAAAAGATGTTTTAACAATTGTAACTAATGTGAAATGTGATTAATTTTCGTACTGGAACAGATTGCGAATATGTACAATAAATAGCTCGCTTTAAAAATGTGTACTTCGAACACAATGCAAAACATTTCGCATGCCAGGCAGACGGGCACCTAAAATGGCGAATTTTAAGGTTACTGTCAAAAGAAATAATAGAGGCGTATACCATGAAATTATAGAGTATATTTGTATGCGTGTCGTATGAAAGGAAAATTTCCCTGCAAACTGATAGTTTTAGTACTGGTAGTACAGGTTGGAGGCGAAGGTGGCGACATTGCGGCCCACCGGGCCCACCCTCCCGCTCACCCACCCTGCCCGAATTCCAGAGCCTCGCCTTCTCGTGAGCTCTGGACTATAGGTGTGTGTATGAAGTAGAACCTGCATTTTGGGGCTTCCTGGCAGGGACTGGCAGGGGCGCGACCCTTTCGGGAGCCTCGTGTAGCCAATCATAGACGAGACGCTTTCGACTGCAGATGGGGCGTCTTGGCAGGGACTTGCAGGGGAGAGGGGATGTGTGTGTCGCGAGTCGGAGCATCCTGGCAGGGACTTGGGGGGAACATGTGCAGGCGGAGACTGGCAGGGGTGAGGGTGTGTGTGTGATGCGAGTCGAGGCGTCCTTACTGGGACTTTGGGGGAGGATGATGTACCTGTTAGGAGGGAATGATAGAGCATGAGGTATGGACAGACAGGGCAGAATGTAAGAGCACAAAAAAGTGATAATGTGAAAAGGAATGAGAGAGAGAGACAAGAAGGAATGATAGAGAGAAAGGGGTGGGAGAGAGAGGAGTGGGAATGCGGGAGCACGTGGTCGGGACAGGTAGGACAGAATGCAGGATTGTGAAGTAAGAAAAAAAAAATGACCGCCATCGGTACTGGCTGCTAAAATAAACGCAGTCGATACTGGCTACCAAAATGGCCACCATCGGTACTGGCTGCCAAAATTTTCGACGTCAGTACTGGCTGCCAAAGTAGGGAACAAATTATGCTCGGGGCAGGTAGAGAGGAATGCAAAAACATGAAGTATGGGAACAAGATGGCAAATTGTACTGGCTGCCAAAATGGCCACCATTGGTACTGACTGACAAATGGATGCATTTGATACTGGCTGACAAAATGGCCACTATTGGAAAGGAATGACAGAGGATACAGTTTGACTCATGATGTTATCCAAGATGGCTGCCAACAGTGTTCTAGTTCCACGCCCCATGCCCCTGTGCCATAATACACACTTTCTAACTACTACCATTTTTAAGCTACATTCGAGAGCTTGGTTATGGGTGTGACATGTTTTGTAAACTCAACTTCATCCGTGTTGCATACACAAATACAGTAAATCCACATGGAATAACTTATTTTCAAACAGTCTGAAACGCATTTCTATTCGCGGGTTTTTGAAAAATCATGACATGTATTTCGTTGAGTCGTTTATCATAAGTTATCATTAATTTATTGGCTTAATTTGACTTTTACCTATATTTTATACATAGATAATGTAAATAGGCGTGTTAGTAATAAATACACGCACGAATGTGGTTCGTTGTCCTTAATTTTATTTGCATGAAAATATAACTTTATCATGTCTTCGGAATGGACTTTATTGTTGGAATGTGCACGTAATATCCCCAGACAAAGATTGGGAAAGATTTACGGATCATGCAACTCAAGATACGTGTTAAATAAAAGCCATAAATAAAATTTGGCCCGAAACTCCCATGATGTGAAATGTTATTCGAACAATAACGTATAAACAATTAGTATTAAAATTAAATTTATTTTATGGCCTACAGACTCATTTTGAAGAATTAATCGTGTATATATTTAGATGGCAGAAGTGATTGTAAAAATCTTTATATTACTTGACTGTACACAAAATGTTTGCGTTACTACGAACAAAGTCTTTAATAGTTTGTGTGCAGAATACCATCAAATAATTATAGGGAACGCACGCAGGGCTTCGAAATAGACTTCAATATCTAGGCAAGCAACTGCTAACGTAACGCAATATTCGCTGACTAAGATGGGGAAAATAATTACTAATCATTGGACACATGTGTTTTAATATATATGTGTTAAATAATAAAAATATATGCGCTGTTAGCATGTAAAATTTGGCTCGAAAAATCCTGTGTTGTGAATTTCGTAAAATTTTTGACGTGTCCACAATGCTGTCAGATATACTTAAAATAATATATATCATTTCGCGCGAACGGCTAAGACCTTTTTTATCGCGCAGATAATGAATCTCGTGTCGTATTGTCTCTAGTGTAAAAAATCAAGTATATTTTTCAAATGTAAACTATTTTTTTATTTTTGTGTGCTAGCGAACATTGGGTTTGCTCCTAGGCAAATCATATTTTAATTTATCTTTCATTACGTTTTTTCATATTAAAAAAAATTACAGAAACCCTCAGGATTTAAACAATGCTTAAACCATTCAAACTCAGTTAACACAGTTGTGTACATTACACACGTTTAGGTAATTTTTGGTCTGTAATTATCAAAGTTATGACCTGAGGGTAAATGATTCGCTAACAGTTTTACTTGTCTAGTCATAATTTATTCATATTACTAAAGTCGAACGTATAGCCTACAGTGACAACAAAACAAGAGTTGTGTCGACTTGAGTACAGCATTCATCATTAATTAATATGTTTGCAACACCTGAATCAATAAAAGTAAATAGGTTTGAAAGGGTTAGCAAAACCATTAAAATTTAGAATTAAAATGTTCCAAAAAATTTAGAAAATAATATATAGAAAATATGTATGAAGAGTGAGTGAAGAGATTTGGACGGCTCTTAACATCGAGGTCTTGAAAGCCGACGAGGGCGAAGCGAGCTGAGTATGGAGCAGCGCCGGAACACAGGGGCATGGGAAATGGGAGATCCCCGAGAAAACCCACCAACCAGCATCATCGTCCAGCACGGAAATCCGGAAGCTGCCCCAGAAAATATGATTGCTTATTCAGTTAGATAACATATTTACTCATTAGGAAGTTAATAAAAAATATATGTTTATTGAAAATTAGTTTTGGTTACACACAAAATTAAATACAATTAATATCGAAATATTAATATTCGTTTATATAAAGTGAGTGAAGGTTTTAGGCAAGGTCTCAATTTCGATGGATTTTAGATGTATTGTCCGTTTTAATCATGAACATTTGTTTTTTAAGTATAAAGAAATACCAATGTTTTAATACGTGTTGCGTTTTTCTTTCGTCTGCCATAGCAGCTAAGCTCCCCACATCCGCATCAAAAAAGAGAGAAACGTTCTTAGCTTTCTTTTTTTTTTAATGTAAGGCTAGGAAATCAGTGTTCCTGGAATATCCAAATCGAAGTTTACATAGACGGGAACTTGTAGGTCGTGTCAAATATTTAATTAGTGAACGTAAGCATGGAATAAGTGTATGTACAAAGCAAGCACAATAGAATCGGTTCATTTGTTACGCCTATGTGTTTTACCCGGAAATAAGCACACGGCTCCATCTTGAATGCACTTTGGTTACTTGGTCTTGCAGACGAACACTTTTAATTTACACAAATTAAAGTAATGTGGAAATTTCATAAGAGGTAAAACCTGGTCTGATTCGCAATAATATGAAGACAATATGGTGTTAATGTCCATTTTAATTACTGGGGCTGCGATAATACATGCAGGGGTATGAACAATAGAACCGAAGTTCCGAATAAATATTGGGTTAAGTTAAGGTTCTTGCGGAAACAGCTTTAGTCATGGCAACCAACTGAATGAAACAACATGACAGTTACCTTACGCCGTAGTCACATGATCATTATAATGACATGTTCGTAAATTGCGTAAATTAAAAATATTTCAAAATCTCTCTAACATCACGGAAAAATTACACAAGGACATTGGCATACGTATAATAGTTGTTAGCAAATCTAATAAGTAGACCAACTTCAGGGAGTTGACAAAAAATATTAAGAAACTGAATTGTTTTTTTTTTTTTTTAATGCTGAAACACAAACCCTTCCATGCACGATTTCCATACTGTTTAGTACTGTTGTCATATGTGAGTTGCAATCGTCAGGTTAGAAACAGTGTTATTTTTTTACGTATAGCTATGGAAGGATGAAATGAGGGCTGTATGTAAAAAGAAGCTTACCAAGGAATACTAAACGTGTTTTTATTTACAGTGGTCTGGCTATACCATTTATGGTTCCGTTTTCGTGTCTTTGCTAAGCTTGTGCAACTCTGGCAAGAAGGCTTTGGATGTATGTATCTTTATTTAGCGTTTATTCCTAATATGTCACCGAGTGAGGTGGCACAGTAGTTAACGTTCAGTCTCGCATTCGGGAGGACCTGAGTTCGAGTCCCGGTCCGACGATCCTGATTTCGATTTTTCTTGTGGTTTCCCGAAATCACTCACGGTAAATGCTGGGATGGTTCCCTCCATTGCCGATTCCTGTTTCTTTGAGCAAATTGCTCTGTCCTTGCTGTCGATGAGACGTTACGCCCCACCTATCTAACATGTCGTAAATTAAAACTGGCACGCAAGCAAATTACTGTTTCCAATATTTGTGTGTTCGTAATGCTATGATGAACCCGACAGTGCCTTCTGGCGCACTTACATGCACATGCAAGTGGCGAGTAAGGTGGGATAGAGTAGGACATGTATATGCAGTTAACACACAAACTCTTATGGAAAGATGGTTCGCCAGGGTATTTCAGTAAGGACTGTGACGGGCGTATGCACTGTGTGTGTAGCTGCTTCAGCTTCTCGAGAACGAAGTCAACACGAGGTTGAAAGTGGCAATCCTTGTGCGATAATCCTGTAAACAGGCGCTCGTTTTTACGACAAGCTTGCTTCACGCCTGCAAGTGACCTATGCCATCAGTGGGGGGCTTAAATCGTTATGGTTATAGTAATACCTACTCGCTTCTCATCGACTGTGATGTCTTATATGTGTACCGTGTTACAAGATTTATACAATAAACGTAACTATTTTTATTAAATATAATTTATGTTGCCTTACGTTTGTGGGATTATCTATAATGATTACCTATAGAATAATTCATACGTATTTTATATTTTTATATGTTTTATAAATAGGTATTATATACCTACAAATATATATTTTAAAATATATAAAACGTTTTTGTATCAATTGCGGCATATGCGGGTTTTCCAATTATATGCGATTTCTTCTCGCGCGAATAAGTATGTGGGTTTTATTAGAGTGCTCCCATATTTTTTACATTTAATATTTAAATTATTTTTACATTTAAATTGTATGAAAGAGTGCCTTCTGTGAATAAGTTGGGCTCCTTAAAAGAGCAGTACAAGAAATGTTCCTCCAATTAGATGCTTCGTTCACAATGTGTTTCTTAAAGTGAATTCGAGAGGTAAAGTTCGTAAAGTGGATGAATGGTTCATGAAATGCTTCGCAAACAGGGAGACATGCTTCTGGGCATCGAAAATTTTGGCGAGTGTGTCGTTGGTTCGAGTCCCGATCAGATGGTGCTACATCTACAGTCATGGGCATGCTCACGAGTGTGTGGTATCGATGGTGATTTAAACAGCTTCCGTTCGTATAGCTCGAGTACTAGTTGGTTAATAACTTGTCAACCAGCATCGGTCATGCGCCATATAACAAATTATTGGTAATCAACACTGCATTCTATTAAAGTGATGCATTATCTGCATATATAAATGAATAGGTTCATTACCTAGAGTTAGTCGTTATTTTATCGACAAGAGTCAGTAGGCAGGAGTCAGTAGGCAGGAGTATTGTGAGGGGTCGGTCTTGTGAAGGGTTGGTCTTGTGAGGGGTTGGTCTGGCATTAGTCAGTTTGTAGAATGCTGGTTGGGCTTACTTGTAATTTGTCTGCTTTAAGTATGACCACGAGTTCAAGCTGAGCGTAGGGCTGGTCTGGAAAACACTGTTGAAGATGCAACTGCATCTTTGGACAAATTGATGCATAAAACTTTTTTTAAATTCCACAGATGAAATATGTTATTAACAACAGCTATATCGAGTAGATACTAAAGTTGCTAGTGTGGAAAGAACTTCAGTAAACTTGCAAGGAGACTGCACCTGTGAGGATTCGCTGGCTGCGAGGAGTCGATGGCTATGAGGAGTCGGTGGTTGTGAGGAGTCGGTGGTTGTGAGGAGTCGGTGGTTGTGAGTAGAACAATAGTTATACCGAGTAGATACTAAAGTTGCTAGTGTGGAAAGAACTTCAGTAAACTTCTCAGGAGACTGCACTTGTTAGGAGTCAGTGACTGTGAGGAGTCGGTCGCTGTGAGGAGTCAAAACTGAGGAGTCATCACTGAGGAGTGACAACTGAGTCACAACTGAGGAGTCAGCACTGATGAGTCACAACAAAGGAGTCAACAATGTGGAGTCAGCACTGTGCAGTAGTAAAAGTGAATGAATTCACATATGATTGAAGACGATTCAAGCCAATAATTGAACAAAGTCTACTGTGCAACTTACCTTTATGGATGTACCATCTTCCACTGCTGAAAAATTACACGGAAAAAAATGTTGTTACTGTACCAAGACCTTCAGTAAAATTTGCAATGCACGCCGACATGAAAATAGTGAATTCTCAAAGACACCAGCCTTCAGAATACTAAAATATACTAACTGTGCTGCGACATTTGGTAGAAGCGATAATTTAGAGACACACTAGTACATGTAATGGTAATGCACCTTTGCTTTACTCGAGACATCATGCACTGAACTTATTGCCACAAGATAAGAATGTGTCTAGCCTTCCTACTGATTCGTCGAATAAACTATTACTGACTCGAGAACTCATAACATTAACGGAGACTGCACCATGTTTCAAACCAGTGGCGATGAAGAAAACAAAAGTGTTGCAAAAACTTACTATGAAAAGTGCGAGCTATACATAACTGCAGACGTTGTGAACAACAAACATGCACTGCTAACATGTAAAGTGAAAACTAGCAAGATACATCTAGTCATGACGAAGAGAATTAAAATGTATACTCCATGACTACTAGTGGCGCTGTGAAAAATAATAAACGGAAATGGAAATATTTTACAGATGATGAATTGACAACATCTGAAAAGCAAAAGCATAAACATGTTGCTGAATATAACGACAACTTGAAGCTGGAGCAGAAGAAACATGGATTCGAACCCAATACTCTTGTCCAGAGGAATCTCGCAACCTACACATCACATTAGTACAATACAGCCCGAAGTGTGTATAATCATAATGGTAAATGGTTTCTTGGAGCCAAGGTAATTAAGTTTTTGTCCAGTAAAAATATACGATTGAACAATTACGTAACCTATGGGAGTCGAGGACTATATGAGTTGTTATTTTGTGTGAAACCTGAAAATTGTACTGAAGAAGATTTAGACGAATTCAAGAAATTACTCGAACTCGTTAATTACCAAACCAATGACTCTAAGCACAGTACTGGTGAAGGCGACGAATGTAGGGGCCCCGGCATATGTACTGATAGTTATAAAGAATGTGATAACAATGGTGTGACTGTCATTAATTATTATGATGACCGAGATGAAATGAACATACATGCAGAAATGTATCGTAAACTTCTGCGAGGTAACTCGTTAAGTCTAGCTACTTATTTTATGAAGAACCAAATGACTTGGTTGATAGACTCAGACATTTGATTGACATGCAAAAATGTAGATATCTCTCACACACTGTTTATATATCTTCAATCATCAACGAAATGAAGGATCAAGGTTATATCATATGAAACTCTTGGCTACTATCCATGATTTGCAAACAACAGGGAAATAAAACGATCGAATTTATGAAAAAATTAGATAGATAGAATGTATATGAAAAGTAAATAAAAATTAGGTATGCATAGTAATAAATGAATAATTGCTTATACAGTCTGTTCTGCTTCAGTTGTGTATACAATCGATTTCGAGAAACTGTTTCAAATTAAATTTGTGCGAGCATATGTAGGAGGGCTATGGAAGGATCTGAAGTATGTCATATTAGATTCGATTAAAATCGGCAGAGTCGTATATAGCAAACAAAGGAACTGAGAAATTTTTTTTATTTAAAGTTTTTAGGCCAGTCATTTATGGGTGAATAAAGGCGCATACAGGTTCGGTTGGGTTATGTAACAAAGCTTGTGTTTGGTATCGACCGGCATGAGAAATGTGGTAATGACTCTGTGTTTATCAGCCTCCAAAATGTATATTAGTATGAAAACTTTCAATATTGCATGCTAGTTAAACTTTCTTTGCATAACACTTTTGAATGTATTCGAGTTTTGAATATACTTTGCTATATATATGGCACAGAGGTTATTTTAAGATACATGTTTTTTTTACATACATACATCAATTCACAATTTTAGAAAAAAAAATTTTACACATTAGTTAATATTTGTTTTACTACTTTTCGTAAACATGAAGTCTTCATATCAGAGTCTATTAAAGTTTTGAAGGCATCATCTTCTGTGTGGATAAACATGGAAGGGCCACAGGCTGCTTGAACTGACACTGTCGGAATTCGCTGCCGCTCAGCTGGCTGGAGAACCTCCGTCAATTCCTGGTATGCTCGAATCAGACATCGTGAGACCGCTTCTAGTAAACTAGCAGATTTCGGCTGCTGGCAGGCGATGGTGTTGCAGTCTGGCAAATGTAGCAGCTTGCCTCGTAGAAGTGCGAAGGCCTGTACTTCCTCGGGAGAACAAGGCGGCTTGGTGTTCTCTCTCTCATGTATTATACACAGAAACCAGTAGTAGCCATTCGACAAACGATGACTTTCTGACATGGCTCGTAAGATGTAGGATTACTGGCACCCAACCAGTGTAGATTTCCATCACAGAATTATTCGTAAGTCTTTAACTCCCTGCCGGATCAGTAGGAATACTCAACACTTGAGTGTCCAGGTTTCACGTGCACGTAGCGATTCGCTGGATGGAAGCTCTCCGTGTTGCTTGGTCTACTGCTAACGGACTTCTGACCAAACTAACTCCTGTTTACATAGCTAGGCTAGTAGAGACAGGATCATACCAATGATGTCACAACATGACGATATATATTTGCTTCAGAAAATAATTTCAACTTCTTCGCTGAAGGAGCATGAGCCATTGGATGCGGGGTCAACAATGTATGAGTCACTGGAGGTTGCGTCACTGGAGGTTGCGTCACTGGTTTCTTTTGTTGTACTGTCACTTAAGGATGAGTCACCACTGTTGCTAGCATAGCCACTGCTGCTAGAGTTCATGCTATATGTTTCTGGATCCATGGTTCACAGACAAATGACATTTATGAATATATCTGCTTTATTTATAGAGTCCCATCTGCTTAGTCAGGAGCTTTGAAAACTTGACTTCACTGAATAATTTCTGCCTGTAAATGGGACAGAGTTTGTTCACACACACCCTAGTTTGCAGATCAGTCCAGGATGGTTCATGGCAGTTCACAGCACTGTGCAGGTCACCAGTACACAATTCAGCATATCGTAGTGGCACTTTGGATGCTTCTTTTAACAGATTGTAATGTGTCGAGGAACGTTTCATTAGTATCCTCGACATTAAATGCTCGTGTTGAGGATCATCCTCAAATGTATTGTCCACTTCGCTTAAAATTCGATTTTTCTTTTGATGTAGTGTGCATGGAAATCTATGCATATGTGGTCAGCAAAGGTTAACTGCACATTCTCTGCTATTACAGTCTCTCACAATTTCAGGTTTTATACAGTCTGGCATGGCTATTGTGTCTCATGAGTAGTAAACATGTACATAATTTGCACATTGCTCAACACATGTTACTAGGGAATCGCCCACATAATATTCCACAGTCTGAAAGCCCTGGTGCTCGCACCAGTAGTCTTGCTCTAGATCAAACATGGCTGATTGCCAGCCGAAGACTGGATGAAGATTGATGCTCAGAGTAAGAATGCAGCATACATATCGCTGGTAAGTGGGTTCACATAGTCTCCCAAGTTGTTCTGCCATGGTTCGAAATGGTAGTTTGACGTTCTCCATTGCAATACTTGGACCATCAAGTAACCTTGTAGCTGTCTGGTCTTCTGAGTTGATATACAATTTTGCTATGACCCCAAATTTGAGGTAGGCATTCTTCTTTTGCTTGACTTATCAGCTCACTGATAGTGCAGGGCAGCTTCGAGTCTGGCCGGAGGTGGTACACTGGGAGTCCGGCTGGCTTGAAATGCATGCAGCGGTAGCCCATGGCAATATCGGAGTAAATGGCTACATCTTCAGGTCGGAACTGCACAGACATTATGCAATGAAAGTAAGGTCACAAATAATACTACGAGCCTTCTCCTCCACATTTATATAAGCTTCCCAATCTCCACTGTCCTCCCCCACTCCGTCCCCATTATGGATGGGCCAGTGCTTGCTCGCGAAGCCTGTTGAATAACTATATTTTCCATCTTTAGTTAACTCCAGTTACCTGACACCATGCAGCTACAGGCCTGTGAAAATGCTAACACTACTCTTCCCATGCAAGCAGAGATATTTTTCAACTTTGTTCAAGGTCAGCGGCTATGCTTGTCCATGCATGTTAGCAAATGTAACTCTAGTAATCTAAATGGTATACATATTTTATTCAGATAGCAATTTTCTACATAATGTATCTCCTTATTGTATTAGTTTATTTTCTGTTTTGAAAAACAAAATGTCTACTAAGTTTTTTCACCACTACACTTCAAATTACCTTTTATTCTGCATTTATGAGGTACATGACAAACAATAAAATAAGAGGTAAAATTGTTTTAAAATTATACACACATTTAATTCATCAAACTCTTTTATTATTTTTTCACGTACATGTTAAGCAATATTATATTTCATGGACAGACATAAAGTTTTTTTAATTACCTTTTTTCTGAATTTATGTTGCCACATATTTTTGCATTATTCATACATCTATAAGCAAGATAATTTTTAAGAAACAAAGTTTTTTTATGAAAATGTTTTTGCTATTCTTGTTTACACACACCAACACACACCATGTGCCAAAAATAGAATTGGCAACTATAAATTTATTCACACTATGATGCTCTGTTCGAAACACTGTTTCTTTATATTTTTTGTTTTGATCCACTGTCCTTCCCCGTCCTCATCCAGTGAGTTTGTCTTTACCTCGCACGGCAGGCTGCGACAAGTCGTGGTCCGCTCAACAAATGAAACCACGTCAGCTTCTTCGTCCGGTAGGAGTCTATGCATCTCGCCAACACCTTCTTCACTGAAGCGAAGTACTGATTCCTGTCCCCCTCGTCGTGTTTCGTAGTCCCTACACTGGATGCCTTCTTTAATGACGATTGTTTCACCCTTGCTCAGCTCCAACAGTTCGTCGGTGATGCATGGTAGGGATATGTCCGGCCTCATGTTGTACACTACACAGGTCTCACCATCGCACTGAATTCTGTCCATAAAATACACTTTTGACATGCCTTCGCTGTTCATGGTGTTCGGGTTGTATGCAGGCACCAGGGTGTAGTAGAGGCGGGAATGATTCACACTATTACAGGCTTCTATGTTTTTCACAGAATCCTCATACTGTGAGTCGCCTAACCTCTAATCCACTTGCTGGAACTCAGGGATTGCATTGGGATAACACTTCACCATACCTGACTCAAAGGAGTTGGTATACATCACCTCGTGCATCGAAGATCGTGGTGGTGTGATGGGATTCGCTGTGGCGGGCATCAGCCAACTGCTGCTCGTGGCGATAGTCGTCTGCGTGTAGCCCTCGTGTACTGGAAGCAATTTGCTGCATGTCGTCGAGGTAAAGGTGTGCTGGGTCGGAGACCTGGTGTGATCAGCTGCATGAGGTCGGCATTCGCTTGGTCTGCAGAGCCGTTCATGTTTTTCACTGTGTGAACCCTTCGTCGATGAAGAAAGTGGTGCCAGTGGTGACTGCTGCTGCTTTGCTATGTAGCATCATGCGTCAGCTGCGGGACTTAGAAGTGTCCAAAACGGAATTGGTGAAGCCTTCGAAGCACTCCTTGCAGGGCAGGTAGTCGCGAATATCTTCGTCTTGCTGGGGTAGGCTGTAAGTCTCTTGTACACGCACCGAACTTCATGGTGTGCATATGTCAGCATGAACTCTTTCTGTGGAACGGCCAGTTCGTTATCTGGATATAGGACCGCAAGTGACTTTGGCCTCCCATGCGTGACGATTGCCGAAATTATTTTCTGCCCACTGAGACAGCACACAAACTTCTGCTGCTTGGCGATGAGAAAATTCCAGACGAGAAATAAACTGTATACTTTAAGGCGATCAGGTGACGGAGACAGCAGTAGCAGGCAGATACATGGCCCCGAGGCTTTTATAGGCTGGTATATGAGCACAATAGAGGGGGTAGACGAAGGTGCATGATTAGCTCTGACAAACTAGACAATGGGAAAATAGGTATGGGCTTGGAAGAAGGAAGGGGAAAGAGGGGTTTGGGGTGGGAAATGAGTGGGTGGTGATGTTGGATAGTAGAAATGGAGGGGGGCAGAGGGATTTAGGGGTAATGAGTGCGGGCATGTTGTGTAGGGGAAGGATGGATCATCAGTAAAAGAAAAAAAAAATTCTATTGCAAATAGATTATTTAAAAAAACTTGTTTTAAAAAGCAATAAATAAAGCGAAATATAAATTAATGCTTTAAAATATATATATATAATTTTTTAAGTGCATCTCTTCATAATTTTTAATGAGAAAATAAATAAATAACAGTGACCAGAAGTATTATTATTATTACACAATCTCTTTCTGGAATAATCAAGACCCCGAAAGCTTACAATCATTTAAATATAAATGTTTCCCCATACACATGATATTACATATACTACTTTTAAACTATTGTCCCAGCACATGTCCGATATCTGAGTGTTTTATGGTGTCTGCTTGCTGACCCAATGTTCGGCAGTTCGATCCCGCCTTTCTCCAAACAATATTTTGAGCTGTGCCAACATTAAATAAGAAATCAGCACCCCTAATAGCCAACTATAGAATTAACATGTCGGCCGAGCGAGGGCGATACCAGTGCCCCTAGCAGGCGAAAGTTGAACGAAGGACAATGGGAAACAAGATAATGTACGACAGTGGCACACTCTAGCACCAATAAACAACATTACAGGGATGTGTGGTGCTCTCTAGCAGACGAGAGAACTACAGCATGTGGAGTGCAGGCGACAGATGCGAAAGTGAATAATTGGGTAACAAGTTGGTGACGGGAAACAAGATAGTGGATGGAAACAAGATGGTAGCTGTAAACAAGATGATGGATGGAAACAAGATGGTGGCTGGAAACAAGATTGGTTGCTGGAAAAAATATGGTAGCTGGAAACAAGATGGTGGTCAGAATTAATTTGGCAACTGGAAACAAGATGGCAGCTTATCCATGTATCCGCAGCCCCAAGCCCTTGTCCTGGAGTCTACCAAATCCATCTAATTGCTCAATCATGAAAAAAATACACCAAATCTCTTGTTTCTGGCACAATTAACTTTTGTCGGCATCATGTGAAAGATATATTAATTTACAGGTTCGCAACACACCATGAACAGCTGCCTCGGTTCATACGACCAAGGGATAAGTCCGAAAATCTCCAGTGCTGCATGCAGGTATCATCGTCTCTTTACATGTGCGTGTAAATGTAGCCAAAATATCAGAATTTGCTACTAGCAGAATTAGATAAGAGAGTGACAGGGAATGCGAACTTATTAAGTATTGTCAGGGCAAAATTGACATATTCGCGCGACGTCCAGCAGCCAAACTAAGGTTCGGAAATGCATTGGCTACTATGTATATCCCGAAAGAACAGCAAGGCCACAATAGTGCCTCAGAATTTGAAATAAATCAGATGTCCTATATCCTCGAAATCAACCAAGGTCCCTGTTCATGCACATTTCCCTCGGAAATTTAAAGAGCTTTTTTGTTGAGTTCATACAGCCAACTAAACAGATGAACCCAAAATTAAATTAGGAAAGTTTTTCTCGTTATATCAGCATGGTCATACTCATCTCTAACCCCACTCACAGTCATGGTTTCCATCCGCGTTCAATGTATATACTTGAGTCTCTCTATTGTACAGTGTCCAGGCTGCTTACCCTCTACCACAGTGAACCAGGATCGATTGCTAATGAACCACTCCAGATTTGGATATGTGAGAAACATGGAGGACGTTACCGGTCGACGAGCTTCCCCTATGTGTTTCCCTTTCTCCACATTTGCGTTTCGTCACAAGTATGGAAAATATTTCACTCTATCTGTAGTCTGCAGAACATGCATCACTCGCTGGTATTTCTGTTGCTCTAGAAAGGCTCCACTATCTCTCTTAATCAGAAGGTGATGTCACACATGGAGAGCAGCTATGTTAATGTCAGATTGCAGGCCCCTGAGCCACATAATTTATTGTAAGGACACATTCGGTTAGAAAATAAGAAGTATTTAGACAGATTTAATGTTTGCTTAGTGTAGCCAACATAATTAATTATGATTTTGATAATATATTTAATGTTGTAAATTTATTATGTTCTAAAATATATTACAGTGCTGTATCTAGAGTTTGTATTGGAATAGGCCTGAGCGTCTTTCTCCAAGCAGTAATGGAAATTTAATTATGTAACGCTCACGAATATGGCGATTGGAATTTTATTGGTGGTCAAAGTAAGCAGCCACAATCCAGATGTAACCGATGGATGTGACGTAAGCTAACATGAGACCACCACTGGCGAAAAATACGGGCATGTCCATTCGGCATAAGATAATATTTTCGATACACTTTGCGTAAGGCCCACAGAACTCGGCTGAATATCACATGAGGCAACCTTGTGCGATGACCTCTGGCGTTCATGGTGCAAGGCGAAGGCTGTTTAAATACTGTGGAACATGTGTGCTAGGGGTCGTTCGTTGTGCGATTACGAAGTGGCCGAGCAGCGAGAAAGAAAGTAACGGCGACCTGGCCGAGCTAGTATTCGTCCGTCACTTTGCAGGAAATTGGTCTGATCTCAGCCGAAATGTAAGTTAACACTTTAATTATTATCAACCACTGCAACCTATAAGATAAATTTATTGCATTTGATACTTGCTGGCCCCTTGCTATTAAGAAAAAGTTATTGTATTTTCAAACGCATCCATGTCAATTTTAATAATTTAATCTGTGATGATTGAATAAAGATTTTCATTACTGTAATCGTAGTCCAGCGTGTAACAAACTTAATTTATATATTTTCTACACAAGCTTTCGAACCTATACAATCATGTTTGGTGGCTACTGCGACCTCTGCCATGATAATCATACATCACATATAAAACCATAATTCTATAAAGGAATGTAGTCTCAGTAGCAATGCATAGTAGCAGTACTTATTAAAGGTAAAAAAATAATAAACATCTAATGAAGAGAGGGAAGTACCAACTCACTGCCGATATCGAGCCAAATTATCTGTTATGTCCTTGTCTATGAGCCTGAGTTCCTCAAATACCGAACCCTTCCTTCCGCCTCCGCGTCTAAGCCACACGACTAACATTAATTTCGCTATCACAATCAGCAATTATACAGCTCCAGGCGGCTGTTTCCTAACCTAGTGGGGGCAGTGTTACCTACAATTTAAAGTAATGCTAATATCTTAGGGCGGCTAGGCAAGTCCACCATTTCCTGTACACACCCTTGCACCTGCCTGTTACCTGTTAGGGTTGTGGGTGACGTGATATTGATTACCATACTGACAAATTACAATCCCGAAGATATACTGTTAAACTTAGACTAAAAAGGTGTTTATTTAACGTTTTCCGTAGATATTATTCCCAGACACATGCCCTCGCCAATTAATAAAGCCTTTATCTGCTAATGAAATTGGAATCAAATTTACCTGCCTCGCCGTAAAACAGCAAAGAAATCTCGATACACCCTCGGCAAAATTACACGCATGCATACTGCAACTACAGAATGTGAAGTACGAAATTCCGTACATCTTCCAATCGCTAGAGATAAAATATTCTAGTAACCATAAACAACGTGCCACTGTCAAAGCCCTCTTACCAATACAGACAAAGAGAAACGCGAAAAGCATAAACAAACATGAAAAATGTTGAAGCGAAACAGACCTCACACTCCCAATTATTGTTCTCGCCCTTCGACAATCAAAGCCGAGGAGATCAGATGTCCACCTGTTAATGATTATTTGATCAAAATACCAGGAAGGTGCGGAACCTATCCCCCAAGAAGCCGCAATCCACTCCAATCACTAAGTTTCCCAGAAAATGCTTTGAAGTGGGTAAGATAATCTGCTCGATAGTTTCCCTCTCTTAAATCTAGCCATTACTGAGTTCAATCAACACAGCTAACACAGACAAAAAAGAGTATGGAAAATATTTCGTTATTCTGCAAACCAATTTTGTATTTTTAAATCTCTTCCCCACCTCTTCACTCATACTACTCTGACCAAATTTTTACGGTAAGGAGAAACGAGTGAAAAACAAAATGCAAAGCTTACAGGTTACCAGCTGGAAGAACAAAAACCTTAAGTCTTCCAATGGGCGCGACTTAGATTTTCTGGAATTGCTGGCCAATATTAGACTGGTTATCACTTGGAATGAGACCTGACAATCAACTGTTTCCTTCAGGGAGAAAAATTATTTATATCAAAATGTTTAATATAAATGAAAGAAAGGTGTTGAGAAAACCATCATATTTTGAAAATGTAACACCTGGAAGCATTCTGAGAAAATACCACACCCCATGTTCATGCGGAAGAGACCACAAATAATGCGTCCTTATATGCGACAAACTGTGACCATATGGATAACGATTTTTGTTCCACAAAAAAAAACATGTGACTTAATGGGGGAAGGTAGAGGTGAAGCCTCGGTCTTCAGCTTCATCGTAAACTAATATTAGGCCACAATACCTATTATGTGGTAGAATCCGTCATCATTCATCGGACAGCAGTCTTTCGCATCGTGTAAGGACTGGTTATATACGGTCCCTTCTCGAAAGAATATAACTTATATGGTTTTCTCGGCATGCTTTCACATACTGCGTTTATAAAATTAGTCGTATAGTTGCAAAACCAAATACATCAATTCTTTATCAAAACTGCGTTATAGCTGGATGTTATTAGCCCATATTGGTCTCTATCACCCTCTGAGAAAATAAAGTTTTACAACCAGCTACATCACGTTATGATAAGAATGTGAAGTAAGCAGTTAGTTTTAAAACCATATATGTAGCTTTTCACATGCAAAACCAGATACATCCATCACCGCGCCATGCGCTGTGTGATACTGCGCATCATTATATTCCCACTTGTGGCAGTGGTTCTCTGCAGTGGAAAGTTGCATATGCATGTACCATTGCTTCTAGGATACAAGTATTGTTGTATACGCAATTGCTTTTGTTTGTGTGGGTTCCATATGGTTATGTCATGCAGTGGAATCCACGGATCGGCCACGAAAGAGACAGCGCCATGAAGGTCATGTATTTGCACGCATCGAAAAAGAAATAAAGAGTACTGAGATAATATTTGATCCACAGGAATATACCAATATGTTTGCCATTTTTGGGACTGTTATTCCTCTTGCAGGAAGATACTTTGATTGGAAAAGCACAGTTCGTAATACACTGCGTCCTCCTGCCTAATAACACTTCCAGTTTAACCCCTGCAAACTGTTTTTCTTCAAGAGAACCCCAAAGGGAGATACTGTTTCTATTAAGGGCTTTGTTCCCTATAGAAGTGGGATAGGATGTTTCAAGAGTGTTTGCAAATCGTCAAAACGAATCGAGAATTGGAGGTCTCCTTCTTTAATACCGCCTGGAGTGGAAATCTATATGTTGAAGTTACGAGACGTTTCAGACCAAATTGCAAAAAAATTGTAGTTATGACTGGTTGTCTTTGAGGTCCCTATCTTATTTCAGAAACATTGTTCAAGGACATGCAGTCGATGTAGAGTATGTTGAAGATAATGTTAGTACTGCGGACAAAGACGATTGTTCCCAACAGGCGTGTGAAATTGACGATTTGATTGTTAAATGCTCTTATTGCATTTCATTGTTTATTCATGTTCAACAACTTTTTCTGTTCAGGCATTCAACTAACACCAGTATTAATGTGTATTCAAAAATGTTATACCCTTTGGGCTTTGTAAGCCTGTATAGTTTCATGTATACCTAGTGCCAACGAATGTTTGTTTGTTACAACACCGGATACATTCACAATATCGATTCAAAACCAGGTACATCAATATTATAATCCTAAATATTTTGTAATCAATAATGTCAGCGAAGTCCATATTCTCTACGAATATTACCATTTGGTAATATTCATTCCAAGCCTAAATGATATCAGATTGCCACATTCTTTAATATGTATCCAATAGCATTTTACATTTTTTTGTGTCTACTGACAAATCATGATTTTGTAATGTATCTGGTTTTGAAAATAGCCGACTCAAATATGATGCTTTTCTCATCGCACCGCTTTCGTTTTTCTAAAATATTTTGATGTTTATAATCTTCACCACTGAAGAAAACAGTGTAAAACCTCCCACATATTGTTACGTCTCATTCCGAGTTATAAACAGTCTAGTATTGTCCAGAAAATCAAAGTCACAGCCATCGGAACATTTTAGGTTTTTTTTTGTATCTCCAACTGGTGACCCATGAGCTTTGCATTTGGTTTTTTCACTCGTTTCTCCTTACCTTATATATATATGGTCAGGGTGGGGAGAGGGGAGATTTACAAATGTATAATTTTTTTGCAGAATACCAGAATATTTTTCATACTCTTGTTTCTCTGTGTTACCAGTGTTGACTGAACTCAGTAATGAGCAGCTCTTAGGGAGGAAAACTATCGAGCAGAGTATCCCACGCAATTCAATGCATTTTCTGGGAAGCTTAGTGATTTAAGTGGATTGTGGCTCCTTGGGTGATACGTTTTGCACTGCATGGTATTTTGGTCAAATAATCATAAAGAGATGGACATCTGATCTCCTCGGTTTTCATTGGACGAAGGGTGAGAACCCTAATTGGGAGTGCGAGGTCTGTTTAACTTCGACATTTTTCATGTTTGTAGCTGCATTTCGAGTTTCTCTGTGTCTATATTGGGAATAGGGCTTTGACAGTGCTAGGTTTTTTATGGTTACCAGAATAATGTTATCTCTAGCGAATATATGATGTACGGAGTTTCGTACTTTGCTTTCTGTACTTGCAGTACACATGGGTGTATTTTTAGCCGAGGGTGTATGGAGATTTATTTGCTATTTTACAGCGAGGCAGGTAAATTTGATTCTGATTCCGTTAGCAGATAAAGGCCTTATTAATTGGCGTGGGTATGTGTCTGGGCACAATCACTATGGAAAACGTTAAACGAACACCAATGTATGGTGAGTTGAAAAGTACATCTTCGGGATGGTAATCTGTCAGTGTGGTAATTGACATAGCTTTCAATTTTCATCACTTTTGCTAATATTGTAAGTAATGTTTGCCATGATGCACAGTTTCATTGACAAGAGTATTTCACCGATCATTTACTGCAATGTTGTACCTCTTCATTTATAAGTCGTTACCTCGAAGCTGTTACATTGCACAGCATGGTCCTGGATGAAAGTGAGCAGTTATTACAAGCAGGGTACTGCTAATAATATGTTGGATTTATGAAGAAATCTGATGCCATGTACTGATTACTAACTTAGTTTTCCCCCCGGCGCCTCTCCATGTGTGACATCATTTTCTGTTTCAGAAAGCTAGTGGAGCTTTCTTTAGCAAAATAAATACCAGCGAGTGATGCATGTTCTGCAGACCACAGATGGTGTGAAATATTTTCCATACTTGTAACGAAATGCAAATGTGGAGAAAGGAAAGCACATAGGGGAAACTCGTCAACCGACAACGTTCTCCATGTTTCTCACAATCCAAATCGTGAGTGGTTTATCAGCAATCGAACCTGGTTCACTGTGGTAGGATGCGAGCAGCCTGGCCACTGCACGAGAGCAATATTCTATGTTCTAAATTGAAAGAGGCTGGAAATCTTTGCTCCGAGTGTGGTTAGAGATAGATACTGCCATGCTAATAAAGCGACTTAAGGCCTTCCTAACTTAACTTAAGGACTGTATGTCTTGTGAGTTGCATGTTCTCGATTGTGAACCCCATTAAATTTCTGAGGGAAATGCGCAGAAGGAAGGACCTAGGTTGAACACTAGGCATGTTGGAAGTCTGACTGATTTCAAGTTTTGAGGCACGATTGTGGCCTGGCTCTTTGTTCGGGATAATAGTAGTAGCCAGAATATTTTTCACTTTCGTTTGCTGTTGGATATTGAGCAAATGTGTAAATGTTGCCCTGAGGTTATTTATGAAGGTTTTTTGCCCGGTTATTCCAACAGCGAATTCTGCTTCTGGGTCGTTGGCTACCTAAACACGCACATGTAAATTGGCGATGGTACATGCACGCAGCACCGGATATGTAAATTGAACTGTCTTTCACATGAGCCCGACAACATAGTTATTTCCGCCAAAAACGAGGATGTGTATTTTTTTTCAGCAAGCACACAAGCAGTTTAAATATGTACCTTCTGGGACAGAAAGGATGGAATAGGAGCTAGGAGTTTTCCACCATCTTGGTTGACATCACAGCCAGGGTTCACGAAGTGGAATCAAAATTACCCATGTTTTCCTCAAAATAACTTGTACGGACTTCAAAAATTCCCAATTCACCCCCAAAATCACATCAAAATTAAATTATTTGACCAAAAATAACTTTTTTTTACCAAAAAAATATAAAAAAAAGGAAATTGAGCATTGCTGATTTGAAACTCCGCGATGCAAGAACCACTTTTTCCACACAGCAGTAAAAGCAGATCCGAGGATCCGAGCCACATCCAACAGATCGGGGTGGATAAGAGGACATGGCTACCTTCCCTGACAACCGTCCAGTACCTACTGCCCCCACCCCAAAGCCTCCCACAACACCACTCCCACCCCAAATCCTCTAACAACCGCACACCCACCACTCCACACCACATCCCACACCCACAAATCACCAAAAAATTATAAAAATTGAGGAATATGTAACGTTAGACTTTGCTCACCACACCACCCTAACCATACCTGCTCACAACCACACTCACCCAGTCATAAAATCAAAAAAAATCGTAAAAATTTAAAAATTGATTCTTGAAATTGAGGAAGATATTATGTAACCTGACCCTTCCCTCCCTCTTTCATCTTCACCATAACCTCATGACCACCCACCCAGTCATAAAATCAAGAAAAAATACACAAATTCGAACAATTAACTTCAATAATCAAACTTAAACCGTTACCTCACCCTCCCATTCTGCTCACCCTACCACCCTAACCAACTGCTCACTCTTCACCACGAACCACCCAATCATAAAAAACCAAAAAATTAGTAAACAATATTTTTAAAAAATTACAAACTTAGGAACATATAACATCAATACATCCTCTTACTGCTCTACACAATAACTCTTACCAACAACTTATATCACTCACCTACCACCCCTGAATCATAAACAATTGAAAAATATCGCAAAAATTAAATAATAATTCAAAAATCGAGAAAAAATACATATTTATTTCCCTGACCACAATGTTGTCTGTTGACGAATTTGACATTGACTCGAATGACATTAAACCTGAAAATAATTGTAAACATCTAAAGAAACTCGAAAAAATCCAGGAAATATCGCACTGCCAGAATAAGTTTCTTGAAACTACGAAATCAATGTTTTGAGTAAATCATCTTTACAGATTTCAAATTGTCATGGAAAATAAGGTTTCAATATCTCCCATAAGAAATTTTTTGAAGATTTTCATGTCCTCGCAATGCTTTTAGAGTTAGTCATGGTATGAAGCATTGAGCGCATCAGTGACCTAACACTTTTGCGGCTAGGAAGGAGAAAACAGGCTGTAAATATATCTCAAAACTTTGATACTTTACACACCAACTGATACTGAAATCAGAGCTACGATGTATACTAGTAAATTGCAACAATATGCGTACTTTCAAAATGCACTTTATTTGAATTAGTTAGATTAAACATTTGAAAAAAAATGTGGGTTTGGCCACTGTTGCATAACAAGAACCTTACTTTCCCTAGAGGAATTGAGGGATGGGCCATGATGCCATGTATATAAATTAACACGAAATTGGTAGTTGTTTAATATTGAAGTTGTAGATAACTAAAGGCAGTCATTATTCTTACTACAGTTAACATTACAACATTATGTACAACTTGTTTTAATGTAAACAACACACCTTCAAGGTAGCAAATCACAATATACTGCTATGTGATGGGTTTATAACAACATACACTCATCATTGCAACATAATGAATATTACGAAATTATGTTATCAACTTTTTAACTGTTATGTCACCAACTTCATCATCACTGACCAATAGTAACAAATCACTTTCTTCCGCAATGCGATGGAGTACAATAGTATGTTGAAAGAATGGGAGATAGGGGGGATGTAAGGCAGAAGAGACAGTAAGTCCTTTTATTTAGGTCCTTTAATATGTCTTCCCTCGGGGTTTAACAACCCTAGATGGTGATTTATTGGTGTTTGAACTCTCTTCTTGAAACTGGCATTATGAAATTCTGCCACGTTATATTTGAAAAACATATAAAACATTACATACGGATTGTTGTTTGCAAGATGATTCAACTGAGTCTTTAACCATTCAACTTTGTTCTTGGCACAATTTACTTTCATATTCGTCATATTCCGTTCTTATGATGTATTCGATTTAAGATCATTATTAATTACGTTAATTATTGTGAATGGATTTCTTTTCCTAACAGCTCTAATATTACAATCGTCCAATTATAAGGCATATAAACATTTTTGTGAAACATTTTTTCCTTCTGAATTAATCCAAAAATCCTGACCACATGCAAGGTATGAATGACCAGAAACGAGGAATTTATGATATATTTATTTCACTGTGAACTCGTTAGATACAACTTTATAGTTGCAAACAGCAGCCATCTTAATAATACGATTTTGATTCCCACCTCCCACACGTATCACTGCATGTGACATGTATATTGATCTTGACATGTGTTTTTAGATAAATTGTGTTAAGCAGTAGCATATTTCTTGAGGTCCTCTTGATGCTTGAGACTCATTCCAAACATAGATAAAAGCATCATTAGTATGAGAGTTATGGATCCCCAAACAGTACATCCACAATTGCCTCTTATAGTTAGCCACCTCCACAGAGAGATATGAAGTAGGCAATGTTTCATGAGATCGAAGGCAATGGTAGTAACATCATTTTCAGGTGCACCCTGCAGAGCATTATTCTGCATTAAAGTTCTTGCTGAATCCACCTGTCTCAGATGTAGGTCCCTTTCTTGAGTAATAGTTTTTAGTTCACTGCCCTGTCAATATATAAGATGCAATGCGAAGGTATCGCATTTCTTACACGTCTCTGAAAGTGGTGGATGGAAAGAAAAATCAAAACATCCGTTACAATTCCGACGAAAGATAAACTGTGAAACTCAATTATCACAGTTCTCTGTGTACAGCCAAAACATAATAGCAAGATTTAGATCTGGGCAAAGTATCTCCTAAGGGGATTATTGTGCCTTGTATAATGTGAAACATATGAAGGAAACATTTATATTAATTCCTGTACTTCAGTTGTTCTCTTATGTGAGGTCGTGTTATGATGTGCTGATTTACCTGGTTTGTCCATTGGAGGTGTGCTACCTTTAGATTTTTCAGTTAATACTCGTGTTAATCTACTATGAGAAACAGCAAGTGTGTCCTTGTAAATGCCTTGCAAATCCGTATTGTATTCTTTTCTCATTACATAAGAAACATATTCATGTACTAGCGGCTACCCGCGACTTCGTCTGCGTATATATCTTTAGAAATGTAATCCTATTCTGTTGTATGAGTAATAATTATAATTTTTAGGCTTCTATTTACTGCAATATACTCCTATAAACTATGTTAAACGATTTTTTTCGTTCAGCATAAGCATGCAGAATTTGCGATTTAGAAACACGTGAGCAAGCTACGTAGAGCTGACCGTAGGAAAAAAAAAGCGTGCCCAAATGTATTCCTGCTACCTTTAAGGTTCGGCCCTCTGATTTGTTGATAGTCATTGAAAATGCAACTTTTAATGGGAACTGCAGACGTTTAAAATTAAATGGTAAGTTATTAGGTATAATTGGGATGCGTGGTATAAGCACGTTGTCTCCCTTGGATTCTCCAGTTAAGCTTGTGGCTTTCATAATCAAGAGTCTCGTCATACTCAAATGCAGCTTTATCGAACACCCCCCATGTGTTTCTTGTGAATATTTGACGTCAGTGTTGTGCCCTTTCAGCAACAGCGCGTCTGCGAGATTCATCAGCTTCAAGGGTTTCTGTAGATGTTTGGGACGCCATGTAAGTCACCTGCTGATGACGCCGAGCTTGGGACTGTTCTGGAATCTCAGCAGCCCGTTGAGATGCCAGATATTCAGCATGTTGTTGACGCCGAGCTTGGGAATGCTCTGGTGTNAGACACCGAGCTTGGGAATGCTCTGGTGTTTCGGCAGCCCGTCGAGATGCTAGATACTCAGCATGCTGTCGACGCCGATGTTAGGCCTGTTCTGGTGTATCAGCAGCTTGAGATGCCAGATATTCAGCGTGTTGTAGACACCGAACTTGGGAATGCTCTCGTGTTTCGGCAGCCCGTCGAGATGCTAGATACTCAGCATGCTGTCGACGCCGATGTTAGGCCTGTTCTGGTGTATCAGCAGCTTGAGATGCCAGATATTCAGCGTGTTGTAGACACCGAACTTGGGAATGCTCTCGTGTTTCGGCAGCCCGTCGAGATGCTAGATACTCAGCATGCTGTCGACGCCGATGTTAGGCCTGTTCTGGTGTATCAGCAGCTTGAGATGCCAGATATTCAGCATGTTGTAGACACCGAGCTTGGGACTGCTCTGGTGTCTCAGCAGCTCTGTGAGCTGCCTCACGCACCGCCTGTTCAAGCCTTCGCAGTTCGGCTTGTGGAAACGTCTCGTCAATCAATTCTAGCTACTTTCATAGCTCGAGCATTATTAGAGCTTTGGGAAAGATTAGACTTACGCTTTCGTGGCATAATCCTTAGTAGCTACTTTTTCTACACTACCAAAAAATCCAGTACGGTAGCTATTATACTTAAAAAAATGTAATACCTGCCTATCCAATTAAAATAATAGCTACTAAACAAAACGGACACAACCTTCAACGACGTCTGCCCACACGCGTCTGCCCGCGTTCGGGTCGCGCACTCGGCGATGAGCGAATTTTTCCCCCATCTCACCCGCAGTGCGCCCGACCACCCTGCGCCCGCCGGACCGAAACATTTTAGCAGCGCGCACTCACTTTCACATCGTCGTAACTTTTAATATATTTGTCCAAATTATGTAGTGTAAAAGACAAAGTTTATCTACTTTAAATATCAGAAGCGATAAAAGTATTTATTTTGATAAAGAATCAATTTGTTACTACAAAATATGCATTGGATATATAGTATAAAATTTTATTGTATTTATGGTTCACTATTCTGGCAATAAAGGGCTTACACATAAAATATAGGTACTTGCTGTAGCGGACTTTTTGTAGAAATATTTAAGAGAAACATTTCCACTATACATTATATTCGTGTAATTCTTACGGTTTTTGCAGCGCACGGCAAAATAGCTCGCAGATGGCAGAATTTTTTCCGACGTACTTGACACTAATCGTTATATTTTGGCTAATTTACACTATATACATTTATAAATTATAGGCTATGTGCTATTCTGATGTATGAGCTATATTATTGTAAAGTTTCATTAAAATCCATTCAGTAGACTTTGCGTGAAAGAGTAACAGACATCCATACATCCATCCTCACAAAATTTCGCGATTATAATATTAGTAGGATTTTGATGCTACTGAGAATCGACTTTTGTATGAACTCGCTGTTTTGGGCAAATCTTAATCTGGCCACATAAGTAACATGTTTGCAGGTTGAAATCACCTAGTTCATTGAAATCAGTGAATATTCTTAACTGTTGTTCCTGAGGTACCAGAGTGTGACACTTGTTTGAGCATTACTATTCAAATTCTTTAAACTTATTCTCAGCAATAACCTTCCCTCGAGCAAAAACATATGACTTGCCAACATTTCTAAGCCTTTTTTTGATGTTGTGATTCCAAGCTTGTTCATTTCTGGCGCGCTTCCTTCCATGATGTGGATTTTCAATTTTGTTTCCATCTGTGTCGTCATTTCAATTGACGCATGAGTGTGTATGTATTTCCGATTCGTTACTGTCATCTTCATTCTCTGATGGGGACTACAACAATTATGTGTACATACTCTTAAACTCCTCTATTTCTGAATTACTTGTTGCTTCGCCAAGGAAATAAACAAAATGTGATGTAATTCAACAGCATAACATGTACGAATGAGGTTCTGTAATGTATGACTTCAGTAGTGGTGTAAACTATCGTTTATTTTGCTTTCCAATTGCCAACATATATTAATATGATGCGATAAACGAACATAATTCATATTACATAACACTTAGCATCACTGAATGTGTTCACATTGCTTCTGCTTTTAGTGCATCCCACACTAACGATCGCCAACTACTCGCTGTTGACACACAGATCCACACAAAGAACAATCGCCTAACCAGCAGCAAAATGGGTTGGGACACTGTTGCTATCCAAGAGGCCATGATTTATTGTGTGCAACAACAGTCTGCCCCTGCCATAGCGGTAGAGATGCGAATGTTTCTTGGGCACTTATGCAAATACACTGAAGAGCCAAAAAAACTGGAATAGGCGTGCGTATGCAAATAACAGAGTTATGGAACCAATCAGAGTAACGCGATGCGGTCGGCAGCTAGATCGGTTACTGCTGCTATAATGGCAGGTTATCAAGATTTAAGTGAGTATGGACGTGGTGTTATAGTCGGCGCACGAGAAATGGGACATAGCATTTCCGAAGTAGCGATAAATAACATTTGGATGTTCGCGTACGACCATTTCACGAGTGCACTGTGAATATCGGGAATCCAGTAAAATGTCACATCTTCGACATCGCTGCGGCTGGAAAAAGACCGTGAAAGAACGGGACAAACGACGACTGACGAGAATTATTAAACGTGACAGACGTGCAACCCTTTCTCAAATTGGTGAAGTTTGGATTTGTGGACCGCCCTGCAGGATTCGTGGTGTGAATTGCCTCCTGCATACCTTCAGACATTAGTCGAGTCTATGCCACGTCGTCTTGCGGAACTTCTGCGAGCACGGGGGGTTGGGGGGTTACACGATATTAGGCAGGTGTACCAGTTTCTTTGGCTCTTCAGTGTATGAATTACCACTTTTCATGTCTATATGTGCCAGTAGCTCTATATTCACAATGTTGTGGCTTCGGCCACTGATGTGCTCAACGACTCATATATTTTTAAAAGCGAAGTACAATTTAGAAAAATTATCAAATTTAATTACAAAACTTTAATTGTTTGTGATTAATGCAATGGAGAATTACAACAGTGTTGTTATTAATGATTATTAACGATAGCCTCTTTATAAGGACTAAAACTAAATATGCTAACTGTTAACAGGGTAAAAAGCTGTCACAAACACATAGTTGCACATAGAATTATGAAAACAAAGCACAAACATTGTGCGTGTTGTAGTTACGACAGTTTATTTTTTGTAAAATAGTGTGTTTGAAAAAAATGTTCTATGTTTTTATTAATAATTGACAATTAAAAACCACGAATACAAATGGTACTAGCTGTTAACCTATCACAAAATACATTATAGCATATTAAGTAATCAAAACAAAGCAGATGATTCATAACTGAAACAGTGATAACAGTTACAGGAATGTTTTCCACCCTGTTTTTCTTAAAACCAAAATAACGCACAATAATTCAAAATAATCCTCACAAGAAATACATACAAATTACAAAAAAATTAAATTTCTCTGACGTGGGACTACCTCTTCGTCATCGCCTCAGATTGATGGTTTTTAAATCATGACTTACAAAATCGGTCTTGTAAAATAAAATGTTATTTTGATACTTTTTGACTTGTAACACACGAATATCATTCCATCTCACATCTCCATTTTCATATCCAGGGAAGCTGATTCCCATTTCATCAGAAAATGTTTTGAGGTCATGAAATTCGTTGAAGCTCATTTCCCTCACTTGATAGGAAGTTCCTGGCTTTTTTGCACACTGTACAATTACAGTCTACTGCGAAGGTACATTAATAGGGCCGCTTTTCGAATTTTTTTTTTTTTTGTGTTTTTCGTTACAAGAATGCATTGAATCCCCAGTATTCTGGGTGTTTGTGGTGGACTCTACATTCTAGAATGTCTGGGTGGCAAACAGATATATTGTAGCTAGGAGTTTGTTCTTTTTCTCAGCAGAACGAATGTCACTGTAAAATATAATACCATTAACGTCAATAGACTTATGAACACATAGACACATGATACAATTTGTATTGCTCCTTTGTTTCCAGATGCCCAATTCCAAAGGTAACAACAGACATTCTTTGATACATTATCAAATATTGTAAAATTATAAATGTTTAGTCTCCTCTTATAGTAAAGTACTGAAAATTTCCTCATGGTGTTTGAAGTACTGGCAGCAATACAAAGTCACATACTCTTATTTGACTTTTTTTGGAAAGCCATTCCCACATCAGCTCTTTACCCCTTAACATTTTTTTGCTTTTAATGTGTTTCTGATACCTACCATCCAGCCGCGTATTTTCATCATCAGTGGGATTATTATATCGCTTGCATATAACACACTTGTCCTTTTTTAGATGTGAGGAACCCAAAATTAAATTAATTATTGAAGACTCGTGCGTGTGTTCCTTATCAAGTGGCTCGTTTTTTACTCAGACATTAGTCGAGTCCATGCCACGTCGTCTTGCGGCACTTCTGCGATCTCGGAGGGAGGGGGGAAGCTACACGATATTAGGCAGGTGTACCAGTTTTTTTGGCTCTTCAGTGTATATACAACAATATTAATTTTACTATTTTAATTCTCATTAATAGTACTTACATTTTATTTAACGTAACCAATTTGGCTACCAAGCCGTTCAATTAATATCCGCAATGCTTGTAGTTCTTCAGACATTTTCCTCGTGAGGATTTACTGTTATATACAAACAATCCTTATTATGAAAGCCAATGTTATAATTAAATTTTAATGAGATTATCTTACTATTTGTTAGCAAAATATATGTTCTATTTTACAATTCGGTTACAGAATGAATGCCAGCATCACACTTATGACACCAGTGTTACAATTTTCCAAAGTACCTGAGCATAATCAGGTTCTTTTAAGGCCAGACGGCTTTTATTAAATATAAGAACTCATAAAATTTTCATAATTTACTAAAAAAAATATAAAAAATTCTGAAATGTAATATATCGACTATAATAGCTATCACTTGCAATTTACAGGTTAATTTCATGTGTCTCCATCATCTCACAGAAGTTAACACAACCAAATACTTAAAGACAGTCTTTATAAACAGTTTTATAACAGCTATTGAATAAAAATTAAAAGATATACAATTCGATACCTTACAATAACCTGTCTTTCCTCTCGTCCAATTAGTCCCAGCTTGTTATTGTATACATATACATGTATATGATCAAAATTTTCTGTCCGGAATGTTCTGGAGCACCCCGAGTGCTCCAGTTCACTGTCGCAGTCCACTCATCGGATACCTCGACTTCTCTTACAGCCTCGTCCACAGCAGCCCCTCATGTCCTCGTTCGCCACCTGTCCTTTAATTAAACATCTCTTGATGGCCTAGTCTTCGTTAGAAATTCGCGGCATCTCATCAGAAGGCTATCACAAACTATTCTTATAAATACAGGTAGGTGACCTGTCCCAGAACCTTCATCACTCCCCGTGTTGCGCTGAGGAGGCGATGACTAGAAAGCTCGTGCAAAAGGCCACAGTCGCCGACTCCCCCAACAGGTGTCAGTGACTTCAGTCCAGGTCATCTGTGAATCATTCTCTCCGCCGGTAATGCAATGACGTAGCTAGCAAGTCGGTTCTACGTAGGGGAGCAAGTAGGTCAGTGTGAGTCATCGCTACTGTGCTGGGCATGTCCGCACGTAACAATAATATGTATTCATTATTTAAGTCTCGTTTTAAAGATGCGATAAATACATTTCCAACAATTTTCATTTTCAGTAATATGTGCATAGATTTAACATCAAAATCAATCATTAATGGATTTAAAAATGTAATTATATATATACTTTCTTCGTTATATTATAAACATAGTAGTTTTTGAAATAATATATAATTTCAGTTGGAGTGTTAACACTAAATAAACATAAGTATTATACAAGATATTCCAAAAACATGGGCTCTGCTTGCAGATTGCATTGTAGGTACTGTATGAAGAAAAAACATTAACTTACACAGTTGATTTAGCTTCCCCTATAATTAATTACTTTCAAAGTTTGGGGGCTTTCCTACCGTGGATAAATCGTATACGACAGGATGCTAGCCAGGATGCTTAGTATGGTGTACTATGCATTACTAATCAGAGTGCACGTCTTGCTGCGGTAAATGTTCAGATGTGCATTTTCGGCATCATTACATCCTTGCAGACGTGTTTCAATCGATGATCTCACCCGTGTAAAAACTTCGTGGTTCTTGCGAATGTATTTGACTGCATCCATCAATACGCTGCCGAAGGGATTTAGGTAAGGCATCCAGTGTGTATATTCCGTTCACGGTAGGAAGGATTCCTAGTTTTGGAAGGCATTTACTTCAGGGGAGAAGGTAATTTGATAATATGTTCGTCAGTGTTTTTTCCTTTGTATATTATATTCAACACAATCTGCCATCAGTGCTCATGTTATTTGACATAACTTGTAGGGTCTATATTTATTTGTTAATGAGTTTCAACTTGTCTCTAAACTATCTATATTATGGAAGCTATAGCATCCTAATAATGCAGAAACTAAAAATTTTAATATATGTACATTTATTGCAATACATACTTTGACATGTATAAGAGCGTCTTATCGTGATATAACCAAAGATAGTGATTTGGAATACTCATTTCATGGAATGTGACCTTCTTAGCATTTTTGAAGAAACAGTCTGGACGCCAAATATTGTGCAACCACTCGACATCTAGGATACGATAATCCTGGCTCATGTATTCAGGAAGACGCAACCGTGGATCTCTCCAGCTCTGTGCAAGAAATATGTCAGCAACATAAGTCTGAAACAGAAAAAGAAAAAAATCCTTTGTTTAAAATTGCCAGCATTTATTTAAGTCTTCATCAAGAATAATGCATATACACTGAAGAGCCAAAAAAACTCGTATAGACGTGCGTATGCAAATAACAAAGATATGGAACCAATCAGAGTAATGCGATGCGGTCGCCAGCTAGATCGGTTACTGCTGCTACAATGGCGGGTTATCAAGATTTAAGTGAGTTTGAACGTGATGTTATAGTCAGCGCACGGGAACTGGGACATAGCATCTCCGAGGTAGCGATAACATTTAGATGTTCGCGTACGACCATTTCACGAGTGTACGGTGAATATCGGGAATCCGGTAAAACATCACATCTTCAACATCGCTGCAGCTGAAAAAAATCGTGAAAGAACGGGACAAATGACGACTGACGAGAATCATTAGACGTGACAGATGTGCAACCCTTTCTCAAATTGGCGCAGATAGGATTTGTGGACTGCCCTGCAGGATTCATGATGTGAATTGCCTCCTGCATACCTTCAGACATTAGTCGAGTCCATGCCACGTCGTCTTGCGGCACTTCTGCCTGCTCAGGGGGCTNACCAGTTTATTTGGCTCTTTAGTGTATATGTGAAACATGTTACAAATATATTGGAATTATTTCCCTAACAATGCATTATTGAATTACTTGAAAAAATGCAAGAAACATCAGAGAGACCTACATACCATTTGTTCACTATGTCTGATAAATAAAATATATAATTTAGATAAGTGTCTGTGATGTAACTGATCGTAAAATAAATTTTATTTAAACTTGCTTATCATTTAGTCTTAGCGCACTCACATACTAAGTTTATAACGATTTTTTATTCAATGGCTCATCTCACTTCAGCATCATATTTCAATCCATCTCGCTTCCTCACTTCCCTTAATTAATTCTAACCAGACTGTGTTCACTCCACTTTTGTCTCGTGTAGCTATACAACCAGTAAACATAAATGTAGGTCCGGGGACAGGAATAAGGGATATAATTCAGGATTCGTCCGCCATCTTGAATAGCATCACAACCGGGCGTCGCACTCGACATCCAGGGCTGGCAATGTTGTAACATCACAACCGATGAGATGACCTTTTTTTTTATCCCAAAATCACTTCAGAAGTTGCTAATATAAGTCCAAATTCGCAATTTTCTGCAAAAAGTTTCTAAAAATATGGTAAAATATTCTGACCGGGTTTATTTTAATTTTGTTATTTTCCACCCCAGTCCTCAAATGAGTAATACTGATTCGAGGCTCCTTGATGTATAATCCAAATAGTCCTTAAAGTGGCAGCCTTGTTGAGTCATTTTGGATGTGTGTAACCTTGAAAATGACCCCAGTAACATTTAACTCAAAATATAAAAAATAATAATTTTTTAATTTTAATTTGATTAAAAATACTAAAAAATTAAGATGTTGGCCTTATATGAAACTAAATAAAACCAAAGAAAAATAATATTCTAAAGATTATATTTTAATTTTATTTTTGAAACGAGTTGAAAATATTTTTTAGACTTATATGTAGTATTTGTCGTCCAGTTACCCTTTCAATCGCTCGTCACTCCATTGCCTACGGGGTTATGTTCTCGTAAAAATGTTGCAGCACACACACCTAGACCTGCAACACACACATCCAGACCCTCCCAGTATTGTGAGCATCAGATGCGTGACCCACGGCAATTAATTATTAGCACTTATTAGGCTAACTGTCGGCTCCATTTTCACACTATAGTTAGACCCCTCCGCAAGTTAATCACTTCTGCTTCACCCACATAATTTACTCACCATAACTAGACTGATTAGGGGCTTCTTACCACCCTCACCATTTACTCGGTATAGCTTTATCCACCATACATTGTCTGGGCATTTGTCCGCTCGACTGTGATAATAACTAATGTTTTCAGTGTTTTCAAATAGAGTGCGCTGTTTTTTGCATTTGCAACAAGAGAGTACTCATGAAGTCAGTGTCCAAACCTTTTGGCTGGAGTGCGGCGATGTTGATGTGTGCTAAATGGCCCAATATTGGAGTACCTAATTATCTCTCCGATTTTCAAGATATTAATTTAATATTTTATTTTTTTCATTCGAAACTTATATGCATCACATTATTTTTACGAAATCAATTTTATATAAAGCAGTTAAATTTCCACAATGAGTAATGCTCTGCACACACTGATAAATTCTGTCTCAACTACGGTGGTAAGGTGTTGACTTTTCGGGAATGGTAGGGCCAATGTCTACTTTTCGTTTGTGTTTCCTTCTACCATCAGCAGATGGGCCAAATGGTAGTGGTATTGTTTATTGACGTGGTGTCATCTATCAGCTGACTTATTTGATATTGTAATGCTTGCGCATAGGTTCATTAACAGCCAAACAAAATTTTCTGTTTATATAAATGAATTTCTGTGAAAAAAAAATTCTAGCTTAAGGAAATGAAAAAAAGAAAGCACATGCAAAATAAAAAATTTGTCAGGAAATAAAAATGTGGAAGTATAAATGTATACATCTAAATAAGTTTATATTTAAGCACAGCTCAAAAATGTACATATATATGCAGACTGAGAAATGCTGTTTTAAGAAGTAAGGCTTTATACATTACACTTGCAGTATTGCTCAAGTAGTGGCCAGTATTTTCGTTATGTAATATTTAGAAGATTCATTTTATGGTTACACTATCTCACATATGAAACCTACAGTCATATTGTAGAATTTCCAGTACACACATATATTTACAAAACAACGCTGTGAAAAATTTTTAAATTTATTACAGATTGCGAATTTGATTTAACGTTCTGAGAGTTGCAATTTTTGCTATCATACAATAGCAGTCTGGACGTTACATTATACTACATACCTAGCCAAAAAAATATTAGAAGTGTGGGAAAATTGTTATGTAGCAAACTTTGATTCCTAATAATAAAGTACTTCGTGATTTAGAGTGGTGTATTCTCGTTACTTCATTGGTCAACATACTGTAAAGAAGGTCATGTTATAAGTTAGTCAATGAAACGAGGCTAATTACACTGCCGGACAATAAAAACTGCGTACGCAGAAAAAGGCATTAGGTGGTACTGAACCTTTATAGAGGTAGTGGTACAGGTGAGTAATGTACATTAGCACAAAAACCGAGTAAAATGAAAATTACACACGGAACTGTGGTACGCCTTCCGAACATCTTCAAAAGTATGTCACACCCCCTTGCACTGAAATACATGCTGCAACATTGTCGCATGGAGTTTAGTAGACACTGGATGTTGTCCTGAGGCAGACTGGCTCACAGTTGTTAGAGAGTGTGTTACTGTGGCACGGTGGCAGCTGACATTTCAACTGGTCCCACACATACTCGATTGGGGACATGTAAGGGGAGTGGGCAGCCATGGTAGTATTTGGACATGATAGAGGCAGTCCTGGGCGACATGTGCAATCGGGCATTATCCTGCTGGAATAAAGCACCGGGAATCCCGGCTAGGAATGGAAGTAGATGGGGCCATAGGATCTCATCCACGTGCCATTGGGACTTCATTGTTCAATGTAACACGGCGAAAGCGGATCGGTTATCGTAATCTACGTCTCCCAAACCATAATACCTGCCGGGGCCGAGGTGGTGTAGTGATTAGACTACTCGCTTCCCACCAATGCGAACTGGGTTCGATTCCCGTCGGGATCGCCCCCGGATTTTCGCATGTGGGAATCGTGCCGGACGATGCCGCTTCTCGGTGGGTTTTCTCGGAGATCTCCCGTTTCCTCCAACCTTACATTACGACGCTGCTCCATTATCACCTAGCTTCACCCCCATCAGCTTTCAAGACACCGATGTTACGAGACTACCAAAACTCTTCACTCACTCATTCATAATACCTGCAATGGGGAAAGTGAGCCTCTCGAAAATGAGGTTGGGATTGTGGCATTCACCAGAGGCGCAATTATAAGTCACCATAACGAACCACTAAACACCACACACCGCTGATCTGTGGCGTTTCACATTGTTCTTGGCTGGCACCATTGCAAACCGAGCCGCCTCTGTTGCAGAGTTCATGAAATCACTTGTAACAGACACTGGGATGGAAGATTCGCCTCTGCAACACACCGGGAAATGGATCGTGGGCACACAGAATCCTGAACACTGGCCATGGGATCCTTCCGCGCTTCGCACACGATACGTCGATCCTCTCGACAAGTAGTCGGCCTCGTCCGCCCTGAGGCAGTTCTCTATCTGTGGGTGCTTTCATGTATCCATGGCTTCCAATACCATTTAATATCATGGTCCCATCGAACTACATGGTGGGCTTTACGACGACACTGAGTTTTTCAGCACTATTATGTGTCCTCTCTCGAGTCCATAAATTGCGCAAAGTAAAATTTTTTGGTGTCTTCCTGGCATTTTCCTTAACTCTGTGCACTTATTTGGTATTGCTTGGAGTTTCTCGCATTAATGCACCTATGACTGCATGCCAGTGTCTACGACTGCTGGCCGGTTCTTTCAGCGCCCCTGCTGGGTGTTAGGTCAAATGCCAACACACCTATAAGGGGTCATGTGCATACCAGCCCATAGTGTAGCTATTTCTATCGGTTTTGGTTGTGGAATGTTTACTTCGTTGTGCGCTTTTTTCATTTCTCGGATGTCTATAAATTCCGCTGCGACGAATTTGCCTTGGTGACAATATATCACATTAACATAAATGTTGTTTTTATTTAAAAATTATTCTTACACAAAATGATCGGTGGTTTACATTTATTGTCACCAAATGGCAGGTGTGATTGAAGGGGTGAAAAAGTGGATGTACGCGAAATAAAATGGCATACATGTAGAAAAAAAGATATTTCAGGGGTAAGCAGGTGGGGAATAATAGATGCTGGCCATCATGTTGTGATTTACCCAGCAGAAATCTTGGATTATCTCTACATTGACCTTGACATTACACCCATTAACTTGACCTCGTGTCCGTTACCTTGAATAAACTTTAAACAAAAATTTCCAAAAATAAAAAAAAAACATTTCCAAAACGTTTCCAAAAAATAAAAATTTAATTCCAAAAAAAATTAAAAAACGTTGTGAAAATTAACGGCTTATAAACAGAAGGTTCGTGGTTCAAAAAATATTGCAGGGCCCGCATGCTTTTGTTATGAAAACCAGCAGACGAATGAAACCACCACTAATTTTTTATTTTTTAATACATTACATCCCTCCCCCTCCAACCCATATCTCGACTCCCTTCACCTCCACAACACACTTATATTGGCTCCGCTGTAACACCTCATTGGATTTAAGTCACACTCTATCCCCTCCCCCTAAATGTTTACTGTGTCTCCTTGACCCCCTCCCCTCCGCAATCACTACCAGTTTGTATAAGTAGTTTAACTATCCTAATATCTCCTCTCCACCCATCAGACATTTTATTGATTTTACATCTAACACAACCCCCCCCCCCNCAGCATCTCGTCATTTCTTCTCTCCAAACACCTATTCATCTCATCCACTCTCAAGGCGACTGCCTCTCCTCCCGCCAATCAATTTAGCCAGTTATTTATTCTGTTACCACTCACCCCGCCACTATAGTCCGACCGATTATTCACCCTCGCCTAATCCCTTATCACTACTGCTCTTCTTTTCGGCATAGTCTGCCAAGTAAAGCTAGGGTAGTAAATGTGAACAAAGTCGCCCCATGCAACATTTCCTCGACTGATGTGAGATGTGAAGGACCACTCTATACTATCCGTCTAATTTGTAGCATTCAGATTGGTATGTTATTACAGGTTCTGATATTCCATGACTTCAAGTCGCAGGGTATACTCAGTCGTGCCTATAAAACGCATATATTTTCTCAAGAAATTTAAAACAAAAGTTAAAATGTTGTGTATTTTTTCGGGTTAGCTAGCCTCTCTAGTAATAAGCAACCTCATAAAATATGGTACTCAAACTTGGCGTTTTTAATATATATATATGTCATCGGTCTCATTTTAAAAGGTGATATTTTTGTACCTGTTCCATCACTTCGACACTCGTTTATATTTACCCAATGAGCTCGAAAACCCGAAAGTTTAGGTCGTGCGCAGAATACAGATTATGGTTCGCATAAGTGTCTGGAACTATTTTCTCGTGAAACGAAAGAGACATACGGGGTCTTTCATTTGCTAAACTGGGTTTCATAAAAATTCACAGCAACAACCCGAGATAAAATTTCGATATCGCACGAGTGACCATTACTCATCACAGACTCATTAAAAGTAGATATATCGTAAATACTGTAAAATCCAGTATAGGAAAAGTATATCACGAGGAATAAGCATACAAATATTCTGGCTTGGGGTAAATATTGACAAAGAATCAATCACCGAGTGTACCCAGAAACAACAAGTTTGGCACTGTGGTAAAAAAAAAAAAAGATTCATGTTTGAAAAAATTACATGTAGTTTACATACGCATTATGTAGCTTTCTTTGAAATAATAAAGACTCTGAAAACCCAAAACGGAGTAATAAACATCTCCCAGGCATAAGCAATGATCATTAAAAAAAATTACTCTCAATATTAAAATCAGTAGATTAAAAAATATAGGCAGAGGAAAAAAATATTTCTTACTATAACTCTACATGCAGCGACAAATCTAGCTGCCAGTAACCGAATATATGAACTCTTTATATTCACAATCAATTTATATAAAGAAAGTTTTGCGTGTAAAAAAGGTATACTGCGAGGAGATGCTAGTATAAATTTACTCTCACCGCAAGTACAACATTATAAAAAAAAAAAATTTCCTTCGGTAAACAAAATTACTGTATTTTCATATATGTGTGTGCTACATTAAGAACTATATTTGAGTCTTGGTAGAACTCCACCTCCCCCAACACCTATCTGCAGCCACGCCACACTACTCTGTGACTAGTCATATGAAAAGTCAGATGTGAACATATGTGTATGTGTCCACTACTCTGATAGCAGGCATTGAGATTTTTCACTCTTTATGAAAAAAGCGAACGAAAATGCAGTTTTATTCCCAAAATACAAGTCTCAAATACATAATTATATAAAAATTCAAATTCCAGTAGAGACATGTTAATACAGCTCTCGTACTTTAGCATAATCCAATAATTATATATTTCAAAAAGATATAAAACTTCATACTCACAGAATATTAACTAATAAATATAGTGCCTCACTAGACGCTTATATGCTACTCTCCATAATATAAAGTTATACCTCCCGTAATACAATTTTTTCGATTCTGTAAACTCCACAAATTTATCCAACAAACACTTTAAAATGTAAAGAAACAATATTATTTTACGAGAATCGAATAGGCAAACACAAATAATAAAAATGGTTATCCCATTTCATTATAAGAGGAAGCGGATTTGCAGCATGTTCTGACACATCGAATCAGCGACCTTAACGTCGAGCATTCAAAGCCATCTGCCTTCCTCGTTTCGGGAAAGAGAAAAATATCTCTCAAGAAAAATCACACTAAATAAAATAGTAACAACTTATGTTGGTACATATGTATGAATATGTCGCTATATCCAGCACAAAGATTTATTTGTTATCACCAATTCAAGAAACGAATTCCTAGAATTTTTCTATATTCCAAAATACCATCATGCATTTTTCACGTATTTAGAACCACCATTTATCACCCGATTCGTTATTGGTTTATCAGAAAAAGATTTATTCCGAAACGAGCCAATATTATTCTCTTCGTTTCGTATTGTGCAGGTCTTTACTTCCTCTGATGTAAATAACATTTTTACAGCCACATTTTTTACATAGTTTTCAAGCAGTGCTAAACAATTTCGGAAAAAATCCCCAGAACATTCGATCCGCATGCTTCCGCAAATACAAGTGCAGGCCCGCCTAGTAGTATATAGGATGGTCTGCTTAACGTGGACACCCCCAAAATTTTCGGAACGGTTGCAGATCACGAAATGCAGTTTTCGCTAAATAAAATTACGTACGGGGGCAAATGATACGCCGCAAAGTGACTATTCGTAACACGTTTATGGACAGAAATAATTAAACCAGATTTGATTTTTCCCCTACAAACATACATTTATTTTAAAGGCATCTGCGGCATCTGAAAATACTTGCAAAGAGGAATTCAGTGATATAGCATTTGCAATTGAAAGTAACAGAGAAATGCCAAGAAACAATGTGCAATTATGATTAAGTTAGGTGGGATGATAACATGGGGGATGGAGGACCTGTACTCACAGCTGTAAGCAAGCAACACGCGCCGTGAGTCATCCTGGCGGAACCGTTTCCTAATAGCCACGCAACACCAGTCCCTGTTATATGTTATGGTACATGGTATTGCAGTCTGTGGCTTTACGTACACATTGAAGTTCACGAATGAGGAAAAACTAGACGCTATACTTATTCATGGTGAGTGTGGCAGAAACGCCAAGCAAGCTGTCCAAACGTTTGGTAAAATATAGCCTAATCGGACGCCCATATCACGACAAACGATAAGATGAATTTGCACACGTCTCTTGTCAGGAGATGACTGGAATTTCACAACACGAGTGCGACGAAAGACTGATACGGTTAAACGCATCAACTTACGCTCGACATACGTTGTGATATGTGGTTTCAGCATGATGGTTGTCCTGCGGATTTTGCTTTGGTAGAGAGGCAAGTGTTAAATAAATGGTTTCCAAACTGGTGATTAGGGTGTGGTGATGTTATAAGATGGCTCGATCGTTCCCCGACCTCACACATCTCGAATATTTCCTGTGGGGTAAAACTGAAAAAACAGGTTGTACAGCACAATTCTTACGACGCCAGAAGACATGAAGGAACGCATTGTGGCAGATTGCAGAGGCATTACGCCAGAAAAACTCCAGGCTGCTCGTCGCTCGCTACATGTGCGTTTACAAATGTGCATTGCTGTCGATGGTAAACACATCGAGCACATGCTGTGAAAAGACCTAATGTAACGCGTTTCAACCATAATTATGGTATTTTGTGCTATGAGTTAAGTGCTAACTGCTATGCGTTTGCAGTGCTTTATTCTTAACCGGTTAATACCTAATATTTTTCTATAAACATAGAATGTTTCTCTTAACCATTGAACACTATCAACAACAAGTCGAGCAGGGCTGCCATCCATCGTCACTTCTACTGTTCCCAACCTTAACTTGAGTATTCTAGCCGCTTTAGTATATATTTCACCGCTACTTGAAGTTATTCGTTTAACTCTTTTCAAGTTTAACTCATCAACAAATTATTTACTCTACAGTTTTTGCACATGAATTCTGCCACATCACATTCATTTATCACTTAAGGTACGCATTTTTTTTTCTCCGAGAAGACTTCCTCACTAGTTCTCTGTGAGTGTATGCCAGCAGGAAGATTAGGCACCGCCTTCCACTTCGCTACTCTCGTTTTGCCCTCGCCTAACATTGGTGGGGCAAGAGCATGTTAAACCATAACTGTAGTTGACGTCTCATATGCTTTAATAATTTATTCTAATAATCCCACACGTCTTTAAATAAGCTTACGTTAATTTCCAATAGCATATTCATCAAAACAAACCACATGGAATATGAAAGGCTACATTGCCTTTATAGTGCTATAAAATATGTTTTATTCCTTGTTTTCATTAATGGAATTCCTTAAACCATAACCTACAAGAGCATTACAGATTCTCATCTCGGGGCGTTTCCTCAAGCATTCAATAGACAAGTTAGAAATTTCTAATTCTGGTGTTTTTTATTTATACTATCCCAAAAGTTAGTGTAATATTGTGTAATACAAACCTCACTCTGTAACTGCACAAGGTTGAAATAAATGATTGTTTTAAGAACTGTAATGTTACAGCCGATCAAAAAGAAACAACAGTTTTTGGAGTTTCGCTTGCCTGTATAGTTATTAAGCTATACATTTGTAGTCCATCTATATTCAAGAGTGGGGATAGACAGTGATAAGACTGGAAGGAGCCACCGCCTTCTCATGTTCATCTTTAACCCTTCCACCAATCACAGCAATAGGACGGAGGGGAATATAATCTGACTCACGGTCTTTACAATATAACTTTTATCGGAACGATCTGTTAGCGTAACGCGATACTGTGCATTTTTTTTTCTCATTCGTAAACCACACACTACAGTCCAACCAGTGCTTGAGCTAACAGATACTGCCTCAATCAAAAAATCCCATGCTGGGCCCCTTCAAAAAAATACTTTCATTTCTATATTTTCAAGAGGCCTGCATACCTGGAGGCGTTTTCCGCGTTTGAGGTCGACAAGCGCGGGAGCGAGACTGCAACATACATCGTCGCCGCTACGCACATGACACAGGCATGTAGTGTTATCATAGCATTGTGGCTAAGACGTGTTTTGGAAAACATGTGACCATGCTGTGCCAGGGGATTGTTGACGTAAAATTTTAAATATGACGGTCAAGGTTCATCTCAAATAATAAAGGAGGTATAAGCTCTTAAGGGGGGCGGACGAAAAGCATAGGTTAATATGAAACGTACTTGCGTTATAGGAACAAACTTTAGAGTATGAATTAATTAAACCATGATATAGTGCACTCCATTATGTAAAAATATAGTTTTTACCCTGTTATTGCATACAACTTTTTTTAACTTGAAGTAAAATATTTTATGCTAAGCAGTACGCCTTAGTTAGCCACAAAGACACTGTCGTTGCAACTTCTAGGACCTGTCGTTTTCATGCAAAACACGCGCACAAAGATTTCAGTTGTAGAAATAATACGGTCTGGTTGGCCGGCAATGTGTCCTACCCCCGGTGACGTGCTAGATGAAATGCAACGTCGCACGATGAATAATTAACGTCATGAACAAACATGTTGCAAATAAAGCACAATACGTTTTTGATGATACATTCTGAATCATGAGGGGGGGTGTAGAAACGAAGAAAAATAGTTTCTGCGCATCTACCTGGTTCTTTAAGAGGTGACCGTAGCAAATTTCAATACAGGCTGCTTTCAGCTCATAATTTAGCTCGTGTCCGAGTACTTTGTTTTATGTCTGAAAAAGAACAATATTTAGTGATCCAAAGTAATACTCCATTCGCGGTTACATCAAATTTTCCTGAAGCACTGTTCTACTTCCAGGACTGCACCGCTTTCTTGCTCTCTAAGTATAATAGAAGTCATGTAAAAAAAATTGGCTAGTTTCAAGTCTAAAGTCGATTTATCAGAACTTGCTGGAAAAATCTGTTAGTTTAAATTTAATATTTTTTGCATATATATGTAGCCGATTAATAGTTTGAGAGAAAGATGTGTCTAGTCTGATACATGAAATATCACTTTTCGTAAGCCAAATACATGTCTCTGTGTCTTTAGACAGAAATATTTCTGAAGATACCTCACAAAAGTTTGTTACGTTAACAACAAAAAAAAATTTGTGATTACATACAAGATATTAATTAATATAGGAATTCCTTCTTATGCATATTTTCTGTAGATGGTAGAAATAGCTAACATAATTTTAACTTGTGTACATCAGCTTGAGGCATTTTCCCCACATATCACTGTGTCAGTTAACATGTTTTGCAACAAAGTGAAGCCATGAACATTCTCTATATGTATGCTACATGTTTCAATTTTAATGAACATGCAATCACTTCTTAACCTTAGTGCTATATTGTCTTTACAGCTCTGTGCCTATCAACTGGCAGGTCGAGCACATATATCACGTCTTATTTTCATAGTCAGCATGTTCATAAAACATTTAGATTATTGATATTATGCTCTACGCATACATTTACGACTTGGTGTGTCGTTCCAAGCCTTGACGAATGCATTAGTATCACGTAAAATTACACATTAACATAAAATGCCTCCCTTCCGGAAGAGTATATAAACCCTATGATAACCTAGATCTAATCAGTTGGATTCTGGCAGTCATCGAGTGTACATCGGAAGTTTTTTGCCGGCTAGATTCAAGAGTTTTCTTCGGTGAGTGTTTCCCGAGACAGTCCTAAATATTAGCTATGATAATACTAGGCTCGCAAGAAATTGCTTTTACATACATTTATGGTTTCAAGCAATTTCAATGTATTTTTTTAAGTCAGTGTGTAATGTTACTTATACATTTAGATTATTTATATTATGTTCTACACATAGATTTACAACTTGTTGTAACGTTCCGAGCCTCGACGAAGGCATTCACATTACGTAAAATTACACATCAACATAGAAAACCTCCCTTCCGGAAGAACCTCGGATAACCTAGGACTAATCATCGGCATTTTGCCAGTCATCGAGCGTACATCGGAAGTTTTGCCATCTAGATTTAAGTGTTTTTCGTCAAGTGTCATGTGTGTGTTGTGTATTAATATATGTGCGTTGTAGGTTAGCAGTGCTTGTTAGAGATATGTGCTCAAGACCTAAACTAGTACGTTCTAGTTAAAGATTATTTTACAACATAATATTTTTAACATATTCTATCTATCCCTTCATGATATCTGTTATGTAAAAAAATGTTCACTTAGTAATTAATAAGTCAACACGCTCCAGCTATATAGTAAATGAGATCGTTCGATCATGAAGTATGGATGACGTGCTCGAAGAATAAGTCTAAGACATTTTGAAGTAAGCCTTTTGTTTGCTATATGCGTGTGAGTACTCAATTGGTATGACATGTAGACTAGCTGCAAGACATATTTCAGTTTATTATTAAACATTGACCTAATAGGCACGGTGCCTGGTGTTGTGCAATACGTTCCGTCGTCGCCCAGTTGTGATATTCATCGGAGATACTTTGAGAGAGAGTCATCATACGTTCCGACGTCGCCTGAGAAGTTCATCAGCGCTACTTTGAGAGAGAGAGAGAGAGAGAGAGAGCCATCGTACGTTTCGGTGTCGCATGAGAGATTCATCAGCGCTACTTTGAGAGAGAGAGAGAGAGTCATCGTACGTTCCGACGTTGCCTGAGAGATTCATAAGCGCTACATTGAGAGAGAGAGACAACGTACGTTCCGGCATCGCCCAGTTGAGAGACTCATCAGCACTTCAGAGAGCTGTCGTACTTTACAGCACATAGTTGAGATATTCATCAACGATACTTTGAGAAACAAGTCTATTCCGTCACCATCCAGATGTGATATTCACCAACACAACTTTGAGAGGTAAGTCTAAAGCATTTACAAAGTTTTTTAACCTGCCCTTTTTGTTTACCACATGTATGTGAGTACTCAATCGATATGCAATGTATTACATAACATGTTAGTTCCGCTACAAGACATATTTTTTATAATTGTTGCGTAGGTTACCTCCTGGTTACGTGCAGTACGTCAAACCAACCAGTTGAGACATCCTTCAGTGCAATTTAAGAAGATGGATTCTGCTAATACTTCTTCCATGATTCAGCGACCTGTATTACAGTGCAGTTTCTGTGATCGAATGTTTGCCTATCGTAAGAATGTCCTGCGTCATGAACTCGCCTGTTCCCTGAATTCTTTCAGGGATATATCACAGAATATATGTGACAGGTGTGGTGTGATGCATGGTCGCACTTATAAACTTGCCGATCATCTGGCAACATGCGCAGGACAGATCAGGCAAATTACGTCGATCTACTGTACATTCTGCAATGAGCGCTTCAACTGTACTAAAACTGCTGGTCGTCATGAACATGGATGCTGGGCAAATCCTGATTCTAAGAAACTGGAATGTGGGAACTGTAGCAGAAAGTTTACTCGTACATATAATCTGCGTGCACACAGTTTAAATGCGAAGGCGACGGTGCTCCACCACCAGCGAAAAGTTCTCGACTGGCAGTCTCGCAGCCAGAGACCATACCTGCTCGTATTATTGCTGCCGAGGGAAGATCTCGCCGGAAGACCGTCGTCATCAGCGGCAAGTGTAATGCATATGGTTTCATAGAGACAGAAAGGGCATTTCACGGCCTAATGAAGACCTACGTTGCTGAGAACACTTCAAGTGAAGCAGATTTTATTTGCAGCTACCTTGAAAGAATAAAGAACAACATTATTGGTCAACTAGAACAAGAGATTGAAGATCAGGGCGCTGTCAAATTTAATATTTTCCTCGAATGCAGTTATGGCAAGCCGGAACCTTACGACACCGAGACAGATCATCGTGTGTTCAAGACAAAGAACGCCCCACTCTACAATGCCGATGATATTGAAGATGCTGTGTCGAACACCATAGTGAATATATGTCTGGAGGAAGGAGATTACATGGGCAAGGGCAGTGGCTGGACCCTCACATCTGTAAGACGCGTCCAGCTATGTGTTAACAAGCTTGACCCATTGAGAGCTTCCTCATACATCGCTCTACCTGCAAAAGTCAAAGCTTCCAAGTCTGTTATTAATCCCTGTAATCAAGATCAGCAGTGCTTCAAATGGGATCTATGTAGAGGGTGGGAATCCTGCACGTGTCAACCGTCGATATAATGACCTGGAGGCAAGATTCAACTTCAGTGGGATAGACTTGCCCACTCCTCTGCATCAGATATCTATGTTTGAGAAGAAAAATCCTGGTGTGAGCATTAATTTTTATGCTCTTGATGATCATCAAAAGGTGGTACCTGTACGAGTGTCAAAAGAAGAACAGGTTGAGCACTTCGATCTGCTACTTCTGATGTCTATCACTAAGAATTCACATTACTGTCTCATATCTAATTTCTCAAGACTGGTAGGTTCCCAAGTGACTGGCCATTAACAAACAGCATATTTCTGTAGAAGATGCCTGAAAGGGTTTGATGATAGGCCTCGAGTGACGGGACTGACTGGTGCTGCGACGCTGGTCGAACACCAGAGATACTGTAATCTTCACTCTGAAATTCGTGCTGAGATGCCCCAATTGGAGAATGACAAGCCTCCTGCGTTAAAATTTCAGAACTATCAAAATGCAGTTAAGGTACCTATAGTGATATATGCTGATTTTGAGGCCATGTTGGTACCTGTTCAGTCATGTCAGCCAAACCCGGAGGAGTCATACACTTATAGATATCAAAAGCGTGAACCATGTAGCTTTGGTATCTATGTTCATGTAGATAACAACCTCATACCAGCCTCCATGACAACTAGTTTACTTGTGATATTGTACACAGGAGAAGATGCATCACAGAAATTTATGGAGGAAGTTGTTAGAATTGGTCATCTGGTGAAGGATATATATGACCAGTCCATAACTATGCATCCTCTAACTTCTAACGAACAGGCTGGCTACACTCTAGCTACTACCTGCTGCCACTGTTCCGGACCCTTGACCATCAATAACCGTAAAGTTCGTGACGATAATCATTTTAGCGGTAAATTTATCGGGGCGGCATGCAATAGCTGTAACTTGCTTCGCCGTCGCCCACAGAGATTGCCAATCTTATTCCATAATTTGTTATATGATACTAATTTCATTATTTAAAATCTCGGTTATGATTCACGGAGCATCTTCATTATTTCCCATACAGAGGAAAAACTAATCACATTTAGCAAAATTTTAGAAGACATTTTCTCAATTCAGTTTATAGATACATTCACATTTATGTCGGCCAGCCTCGCAACACTTGCACAGAACCTTCCTTCAAGCAGGTTCAATACAACCGCAAAATTCTTCACTGAGGAACAGTTCGAGTTAGTTAGTAGGAAAGGTGTCTTCCAATACGACTATGTCAGCTCATGGGAGAAACTTGCTGAGCAACAGCTGCCACCAATTACATCCTTTTACAAATGCCTAACGGGATGTGACATTAGCGAAGTAGATTATCAGCATGCCCAAACGGTCTGGACAACATTTGGTTCTCGTACACTACAAGAGTACTATAAACTGTACCTTAAGACCGATGTGTTACTGTTATGCGATGCATTTGAGAATTTTCGGGAGCTGTCTCTCACTACATACGACCTTGATTGTGTCCGATATGTGAGCGCCCCCGGATTTTCTTTCGATGCGATATTGCGCAAGACCCGAGTCGAGTTGGAACTGCTCACAGTTTATGACATCCATCTCTTTATCGAGGCAGGTATCCGGGGAGGGGTATCCCAGTGTATTAAGCGACACATAGTTGCCAATAATATGCATATACCAGAGACATATGATGCTGTCAAGACATCTACATACCTTTAGTATGTATATGCTAACAATTTATATGGATGGACGATGTCCTTGTCATAACCATATGGTGGTTTCAAATGAGTTGGTACAAATATTGATGCTATGTGCGTACCGGACGATGGCGATGTTGGATACATATTAGAGGTTGATGTAGACTACCCTGTCACACTCCATCATGAACATAAAGATCTACCGTTCCTACCGGTAAACGAGTGTCCCCCCGGATCTAAACAAACTAAACTTATAACTACCCTTGAGACGAAGAAAAACTATATGGTTCATTATGTTAATCTCAAGCAGGCATTATGCCATGGGTTGAAGTTGAAGAATATAAATCAAGTGCTTCAATTCAATCAGAAGTCATGGTTGAAGCCTTATATTGATCTCAACACAAAGAAATGTCAGGCAGCAACAAATGCATTTGAGAAAGACTTTTATAAGCTAATGAACAATGCAACGTATGGTAAACTCATGGAGAACAAACGTAACCATCAATGCATTGAACTTGTGTGCTGTGATCGTCGTGCAAAGTAGCTTATGGCTAAACCGACTTTCAAATTCAGAGCAATATATGATGAAAACTTATCGCTGGTAAAATTGGAACATGAACATATTGTATTTAATAAGCCTGTCTATGCAGGGTTTGCCGTACTTGTCCTATCCAAAACGTTAATGTACCTCTTTTACTATGATATAATGAGAGCATGGTATGCCAATGACGTGAGTCTATACAGACTATACAGGTCTATACAGACACTGATTCCTATATTATGGAGATTGCATGCCGTGACTTCTACAGTGACCTTGCCTCAGACCCGACACTTATGTCAGAGTTTGATACTAGCTCCTACCCTCCCACACATCGCTGCTACTCGCCTGCCAACACTAAAGTTATTGGCAAATTTAAAGACGATTGTGGTGGCAATGACATGGTAGAATTTGTCGGGCTGAGGGCAAAGCTTTATGCATATAGATGTCACGATAAAGTAGTAAAGCGAGCGAAAGGCCTACAGAAGAGTGTTGTGAAGAATACTATTACCTTTAAAGATTATAAACGCATCCTAATGTCACAACAGGAAATGAGAGTACGAGCCAATAGTATTAGATCATACCAGCACGATTTATATACTGAATGTACTAGCAAGTTGGCCCTTTCTTGGATGGATGATAAGCGAAATATCCTGGACAATGCAATACATACTGTTCCCTATGGCTATAATAATACTTAATAATGCATCTCTGGGACAGACGCCTTTGGGAGAAAGAGATCATGAAGTAGGAAACAGTTCCTCTCCTCGGGTTAAGTGCTTTAATTTCTTCCCGGTATCACTTGGAAAGTATGATTGCTGGTAGATAACTATAGTTGATTTCGTAAGATATACATATTGTCACAATTATTATTTTATAAATTTTCTGTAGACTTTTGAAAAAGAAGCTCAGGCTGCTAACATCGGTTAATGTATTGACTTTATTCATTTTCATTCATCTGTTCCTTTGCTCACTTTTAGGCTGTGATCTTCCATTAGCAACGTCGTAAGCAACATTATACTTGTAGTCCTCTCTCTCTTCAGTAGTAATTTTCATATACTGTCATCTATCTGTGCGTTCCTTAGCCAGCTTTGTTTGTTTATGAGGGTTGTCTTTCATTTTCGGTGTTGTAACCCGCCTGTACACTATACTTATGTCATTATCAATAGGTTATGTCATAGGAATAGTGTACTGCCCAGTCCCAAGCCCGGAGCCCATCTGAATGCTAATGCTGATGGTAAGTGGGAGGGCAACGATAGATAGGTAAGTGATATTACTTTTAAAGATTATAAATGCGTCGCAATAGGGAATGAGAGTACGGGTAACCCGTTATGTTAGGATGTGAGTTGAAGAGAACAGTACCACCCTTTATATTAAGCTATGCGCTGAATAGTGCGGTAGCACCCTTTATGCCTCACGCGCTTCGTTGCAGTGTTCGACGTTGCTATTTGTTGGGGTGCCGCCGCAGTGTTTGGCATCTCCTTTTATGTTATGGTGCCGTTGAAGTGGACGGCATAACCCTTTACCTTTGGGTGCGTGCGTCGTCGCAGTGTTCGGCGTCATCCTTTATGTTAGGGGGGAGGGGGGGTGTTGAAGTGTGCAGCACCACCCTTTATATTAAAATGTGCATTGAAGAGTATGGCAGCGCCCTTTATGCATCACACGCTTCGCCAGTGTTTGGCGTCAACCTTTATGTTAGGGTGTGTCGGCGCAGTGTTCGGTGCCGTCCTTTATATTAAAATGCCCCGCGACACTGAAGTGTATGGCGGCGCCCTTTATGCATCACATGCTTCACCGAAGTGTTTGGTGTCACCCTTTATGTTAGGTGCATCGGCGCAGTATTCGGCATCATCCTTTATGTTAGGGTGGATGTTGAAGTGTGCTGCCGCAGTGTTTGGCATCATCCTTTATGTTAAGGTGCGCCGGTGCAATGTTCGACGTCACCCTTTATATTAAAATGCCCTGCGACGTTGAAGTGTGCGCAGGCGCCCTTTATGTCTCGCGCGCTTCGCCGCAGTGTTTGGCGTCATACCTTTATGTTAGGTTTGTCGTCGCAGTGTTCGGCATCATCCTTTATGTTAAGCCACGCGAGTCTTTGTATTGTTCGGTGCCAACTTTTATGTTATGCTNACACTTCGCCGCAGTGTTTGGCATCACTCTTTATGTTAGGGTGGCGTTGAGGAGTACGATGTCATTCTTTATGTTAGGGTGGACGTTGAGGAGTACAATGTCATTCTTTATGTTAAGCTGTATGTGCCATGGTGATTGGGGGGAAGGCTCTGAGATAATCCTACCTGCTAGCGTGAGACTTCGTTGATATAGAAGAGGTCGGGCATATTTGAAATTTAGAATGTAAACTATTTAAAAAAAAAATTAATATAAATTAATTTCGTTTCATGTTTCAGCATCCTGTACGGACGTAATATAAAAAATGTTAATTTTTAAAATAACAAGTTCATAAAAAGTCTGGTGGTTATGCCCGCGCCGCTCACAGATTAACAATATAATTATTTAAAATATGTCTTACCTTTTTTACAAGTGCCGTGGCGTTAACACTTTCTATACAAACACCGGCATTCCTGCTCTCGAGAGCCTTGTTTGACTTAATTTGAGATTCTTAAATTATACTAGGTGCTGTGAGAAGTTATATATCTGGGGGGGGGGGCAATGAAATTTCTGCTGGTATTGTCTTGTTAGTTTTTGAGGGCATCGCGCATTAAAATTTTTAAGTAAAAATTTTTTTTAAAAAAAGTATATTATGAGAGCCTCGCATAGAGACGGTAGTTTTTTTATATCCCCCCCCCCTTCCAAGAGAGTAAGATGTGGTATATTAGGGGAAATGTTCCGGCGAGTGAAAACTACAACCTGGCAATTCAGTTAAAACGACCGAATTTTGTCCCGGAACACGCGGGGAATGCGCACGGCACTGGAGTTAATAGAGCGAGGGTTATAGTTGAGATTTCATTAGGTTTTAAATTTTTTGTTTAATTAAACACAGCATTTTGGGTCAGAGAGCCTAGCGTAGCTATATTTTTAGTGCCTCATGTAGCTAATCATTAAAAAAATTAAAATTTTTAAAAAATTTCCAAAAAATTGTGAGAGCCTCGCATAGCTATATTATTTTAGAACCACGTGTAGAGATGAGCACATTTTGAAAACGCCGTGTAGGGCCTCGTAGCGCACGCGCCGCGGTGACGTCATCGGTTGACCCGTGACCGGACGCCTACATCTTAAACGTCTCGCCAACTATGCTTATAAGTTAGCATAGGGCTTAAATGACTATTTGTTAACATTCTTCAGCTAAAATTACTTGCTAGTTTCGAGAGCTTCGCACAGCTATTCTGTTAAAAACTTACATTTTTTTCAGAATTTAAAAAAATTATTTAAAAAAATATTTTCGAAACAAATTGTGAGAGCCTCGCATAGTGACGAGCGCCTTTTAAGAGCCTTGCATAGCCAATCAGCGATGAGAGCCTTGCATAGAGACGGACGCCTTGCGTAGCATGCGCGCCGTGGTGACGTCATTGGCTGTCACGGTGGAGGGGGNCCAGTCGCCAGGTGTTTTAGAACCGGCCATTTATAGCTACTGGCAGTCATTGCAAATGTGCGGAATAGATTTAGAAATAGAAAGTTTTTCGCACGGCCAATTGTATGTGTCGTGTTCTAGAGAAGGAAAACCATTAAACTTATTCATACGCGCGGAAAATGGTAAAACTAAAAACCTTGTATACAAAAGAGTACTTCAATAATAAAGATTTTGAAAACGCAAATACTTCTTTCAATTAATTTCACAGAAATGAATATAACCAAAATCTTTTATGCCACAGCAACGCTTGGCTGGGTAAGCTAGTTAATTATAAAACAAAATCGTCGCATTCTTGTACAGATACTTAAATATTTAATGTATTAAACATATCGTTATATGTATATTGGTTTTTTTATTTTTATTAACAATGCATACGTAGCTCATGACAGCGATAATTGTGAGTTGTGTTAATATAATTTTAATAATTTTTGGCTAAAATAATTATATTAAGCATTTCAAAAATTTTACAAAATGCAAGTGATGTATCATAGAACTCATATTTTGTAGCAGGAATTGAATCTTAAATTTTAAATCAATTATATACCTATACCCACATAGAATATTTTAATATTCATTAAAAATAATTATACAGAAAAAAGCATTCTCGCAAGTCAGGTTGTATGGTAGCTGCGAGACCTAAACTTCTAAAAATATATGTATATAGGCATAGGAGAATACTACAATTTGCAAACTAGTAGGGCTATGCTCATGAAATTCAGTTTTTAAGCAACATTTCTAGCTCCATGAGTGTATGTCTACATGTACATGCCCTATGACTGTTTATAGGCATAGCGGTTAGCTAAAAGTTTATAAAATATTAGAATTATAGTGTTTTTCTTCTTTAACAAAATCTGTGGTAACGATATAGGGTTAAAAAAGTAAGTACAATATTCATTTTTTATTTTCCATTTTTTATAGAATTACATAAACACTTAAAACATTATTCATGTTTGTCAGTGCAAAGTGCACACCTTTACAACACACACTACCTACAGTCTGTTAATACCATATCATGATTTTCCAAACTTATTAATTCTATGTCAATGTGCAATAAGTTTGAAAGCGAAGGCTTCGTAGCGAACCCAATCGATTCGGGAGTCGAATGTAACCATTAACCATGGACTGCAGTGTCTTTGACGATGACTTTTCAGGTTAGTTGCAGCCGGTAGCAATACAGGATCTAAATTACCATCCATCACACCACCTATGGAGGCTGCGAGAACTGCCTTTTGCAGAGCTGGCACCAAAGCATCGATAATGTCGGCAGTTTAACTTTGCATGACAGTAGTTAGAAATGGTATGTTCACCGGCAGTGGATTGGGGATGCGGACGACCGGAGGAGCTGGCCACCATAATGGATTTCCCTTTTTTTCTCGGAATTTCCCTATTTTCCCTGAAAACGTCCAAAATTTCCCGAATTTCCCTCCGTTCCAAATTTCCCTCCGTACTCAGTCCGAAATAGCATAACTCTTCAATGTGGCTCAATTACTTTTTTGGGAATGAGGGATGAGGGACCACCCTAACATTCACATTCTGTCATTACATGCTGGCACCATGCATCTTGTCTGAAGAATGTTCGAGTTCATTGCCCTATCATGCAACTTCTCTCATTCCTTTCAGTTTCTCTCCCCGATGTCCATTCTCTCTCGTCTTCTCTATCCCTTGGGGCTTTCTCATATTCCTTCTGCTCTCCTTTATTTTTACTTATGTGTCTGTATTTTTTATTCTCACACTCCCTCATTTGTTCCTGTCTTTCTCTCTTGTCCCTTCTATCCCTTGAGGGGTTTTCTCATATTCCTTCTGCTCTCCTTTCCTTTCACCCTTTCCTCTCTCTTGCCTTCCAAGCCCTCCATCTTGGATGTTCTCTCATCACCATCGTCTATGCCATCCAGTTTTCTCATATTCCTTCTGGTCCCCTTTCACCTGGCACCTTGGCGGGGAACGAGTCTCATGTTATGACATTCCACTTTGGTTGTATCATATTTATTCCGATCTCCTTTTACCTGGTGTCCTGGTGGGGGACGAGTCCCATGCTCTACCATCCCATATTGGCATTCTTATATTCCTTCTGGTCTCCTTTCATCTGGGTCCTGGCGGGAACGATTCACGTACTCTGTCATTCCACATGTGCGACATGAAGCGAAGCCTTCCTATGCATGCTAGCCTTGAGTCGCACCGCACGCGCGTCAAGTACATCTTAAGCCCACTTATAAGCAAAGTTGGCTTTAATTTCCGAACCATTTAAGATAAAATCAACAAATTCATTACATAGGCATCACCCCAACAACAACACACTGTGCTGTCGCTGTCCGCACATTGTTCTGGTGGGGTCATGAACAGCCCCGCAGCGACAGCACAGTGTTCGTTGGCCGTGAGGTGGTGAGAGGTACTTGCATCTGCTTCGTCAAGTGCACAAGCTCGTCGTCCGTAAAGTCGTTGTCACTGCCAGCCATGTCGATGTTTTGTGTGATACAGTAACGACCAGAACTAACCCGTGTGACTTCAGTGAAGGTGGTTATAGTACCAAAAACCACGCCTTCCCAGTAAATGAGGGAAAAAAGGTACCAAGTCTCCATAACACAGCCCATCCCAGACAATCAGAAAAAAACACCCTCATCTACACTCCGAGAAAATTACGTACCTGGCCAGCGAGAATCATTATTATTAAACACCATCCATCGCCATAGTCTGTGAGAAAATTACATGTGCAAGCAGTGGTGGTAAATGTACCGCCAGCCCCAATTTTATATTACAAATGTGTGCATACAAATAGCGATGACTGTCACTCATGGCTGGCACCCAAATAGAAGTACCCTCCTCCATTAACCCACCATTTAAGAACCACATCTCCGAAAAACATATCTTCGCTAACAATAGCCCCAGTCCTGAGAGGCAGTTCCGAGCAACAGTTTCCTAGCTGGACAGTTAAGATCCCATCTGTCCCTTGAGAAGAATGATCTGTTTAAGGACCATGCCACATCCCCAACCAGCCAGACGATTCAACCGGAGATAGGGAACTTAAACAGTGATATATTAGCAAACAATTGGGAATAAGTAGGATTGTTCGAGATTGGTCGTAAACCAGCACCCACCCCCGATGCATTTTCCTGAGACACCACGTTCACATATACAACAGAGCATACTGCAGGCCATTATATGTGTCACCCCTACATCCATGGATGGGCTTGTAAGAGCAGATTGTAGAAACATTTTGTATATACGAGGGGGGACCCAAAAAAACGGGAATTTCGTCATAACTTCTTTATTTCGTAATATTTTTACACCAAATTTTTATCACCTTCAAAGTATTCTCCCCTGACCACAACGCACCTCTGCAAACGATCCTTCCATTGTTCAAAACATTTTTTAAATTCACTTATCGGGACGTTCTTTAGGCCGGTTCTTTAGAGCGGTGTGGGCCGGCGCGTTGTCATGATGGAAGAACCAGTCGCTTGTGCGCCAATGATCTGCCCTTTTGTTCCGGATACTCTCCCTCAATCTTTCAAAACCTCCAAGTAGAACTTCTAGTTGACAGTTTGACCCGGGGGAACGAACTCCGCGTGCACAACACTTCTGCAATCGAAGAATCAAATGAGCATTGTCTTGCTGTTTGACTTCACTTGGCGAGCTTTTTTGGGACGAGGAGAGCCAGGTGTCATCCACTGGCTTGATTGCTGCTTTTTTTCGGGGTCATATCCATAGCACCACGATTCGTCACCAGTAATCACTTTGGAAAAAAGTTCAGGGTCCTCTTTGAGCTGATTTTGAAGCTCAAAACATGCCTGAAGTCAACGCACCCTTTGCTCGCCTGTGAGAAGGCGAGGGACAAATTTGGCTGCAACTCTTCTCATGTGTAAATCTTCGGATAAAATCCTCTTAATGGAACTCCATGATATTCCAGACATCTCACAGAGTTGATCAATGGTTCGGCGACGGTCTTCACGAACGAGAGCATTGATTTTGTCGACTTTTTCGTCACTTCTTGACATTGAGGTGCGTCCTGAACGGGGTTGGTCTTCAATTGACATTTCTCCATTTTTAAAACTTGAAAACCACTCGTAGACTCTGGTTTTAATTAGGGCAGCATCCCCATAAGCAGTTTTAAGCATTACAATAGTTTCCGCGGCCGATTTCCCCAACAGGAAACAAAATTTCACAGCCGCGCGTTGCTCTCGACAATCGGTCATCATGTTTTCGGCGAAATGGAAAAAGTTGTTTCACCAAAAAATTCCCACGGCGAACCGATGCACTCACAGCGACAGAACATCGCACACTAACTCAGGAGACGTGACCCTAACGTACAATTGGTCGAACAATGGGTTCCCCCACTCTCCCTCCCCACGGCAGCCCAATTCCCATTACTTTTGGGTCCCCCCTCGTATATTACCCATGCAGACAGACTCCAAGGACTCCAAGGGTTGTTGTAACCATACGACCATTATTTCCTGCACAGATAGCCCAAGACTGCACCCCAACCTGCGAAAATGCTGAATTCCCATACGAAATGTTTAACATACCAGTGAACTACCCTCAAATCCTAGCTCGTGTTTACATAAACAGTGTTCTAACAAAAAATTTTAGTCGAATCGTTTATGATAGTCATAGTGTCAGAATACAGAGATGTGGTTTGAACAGCTAGCATGATCACTCTATCGCAGATTCACTATATGGTGTACCTTGTTGTGTCCCTTACCTGACTGGTTGCGCGAGACTGTCATAGTTAATCATGTGTGTGAATGGGCTCTGAGAATGGCCTTGTGTCTGATTGGCTACTGTATTCTGGACTGCTGGAAACGTTTGATGAACAGTGTTCACAATTTTGCTGGCCAGTGACGTCATTTTTGCTGGTGTGTACTGTTAGAGTTCGTGGTATAAGTGACAGTTGTACATCCATATTCTAAGGAACTCTTAGTCTCAGTCATATAGTTCCCACATCGACCTCATTTAAACAGTCCTGCCTGTACTAATAGTTAAAAAACTGTAAAGTATTTCAGTGAAAATATATTTCGTTAGGGCAGAAATAAAAATCGAGGTTCTGTTTTCAATTAAAAAAATTGGTTGTTGAAATCAGCAAAAAACACTGTAAGCAGCCCCTGTTTATGTCATTGTAGAGTGAAAAAAAGAGTGTTTTAAACTATAGGGAGGATTTGAATGAGCCATTTTTAGTTGGGGGTGTCCATAGCAGAGATGGATGTAGAGACGGAAAGGGAGAGAATGGCAAGTAAACATATTACAGAAAACTTAAAAATTACTGAAGTGTTATAGAAAACAATACTCTCGTTTAACTTTCGAGACTTCTTTAAAGAAATGGAGAAATTTAAATTATTCGACGTTATGAAATTTAAGGGCAAGGAGTTTAATACAATGTAAGATAATAAAACAATTTACATTGTTATGAATAAAAAAACGTAAACCGAAGTTATTTTGACGTAGAAGGCTTCATATATTCTAACATTGTCGCCTGGCGAGTTAAATTTTTCTTCTTTTCATGCAAAATTTTCTCGTAACGCGCCAATAACTTTTTTATTCCCCGTTTTGTAGTAGAAATGTGCTCTTCGATGGAGTTTATTTTTTCTAAAATTTGTAACCCCTTTTCAATTGAACTGAGGCCTTCTGTTAAGTTTGCAATCATCATTTGATTTTCCGATTCAACTTAGTCTTACGAATCAGTTCCTTCAATGTCTTGCTCATGCTCACGCATTTCTATAAGCTCGTCAATTGTCAGCTCTTGATTGTGTAAATCCAGCAATTCTTGAACGTCAGCACCATCCACCTCTAAATTTAATTGTTTGGCAATATCGACCACTTCTTCAATTACACTATCGATTTGTTCAAGTTCTGGCGCTGATTCTCCTTGGGTTTCGGTGGTGAAAAATAATGGACACAGTTTTTTCCAGACGCCATTCAAAGTTTTTTGTGAAATCTCATTCCAAGATTGTCTAACAATTCTAACAGCATCTAAAATACTTAATTGCTTCCAAAAGTCTAGACAGAAAGCTCGTTGTATTGTCGCATAGCTTCATGTAGATGCGCAAACGATCATCTTGTGTAGTAAGCTTGAAATGTTTTAATGACTCCCTGGTCCATCGGTTGAAGCCAGCTGGTGGTGATTGGTGGCAAAAATACAACTTTCACCCGTGGGTCGAAATTAATTAGGGTAGCATGAGGGTGACCTGGTGCATTGTCAATTATAAGCATCACTTTAAATGGGATTTCTTTTAATTGGCAATAACGTTCAACTTCAGGAATAAAATGATGGCCAAACTAGTCTTCAAAAAGAGAACCTGTCACCCAAGATTTCGCATTAGACTTCCAAGTGATGGGCAAACCAGCTTTAGATTTATTTTTTAAGGCTCTTGGGTTTTCTGAGCGATAAAATAAGAGAGGTTTCAATTTACAAACACCAGCTTAATTCCCACTAACCATTACTGTCAATCGATCTTTCGCGGCTTTAAAACCTGGAAAGGTTTTCTCTTCACGCGCGATAAAAGTTCTTTTTGGCATGTTCTTCCAAAAAAACCGGTTTCGTCTACTTTGAATATGGTTTGGCTAGTATAGCCACTTTCTTCTATGATTGTCTTGAGTTTTTCTGGATAGAAAGATGCAGCTTCTTTATCAGCGCTTGCCGCCTCTCCACTCTCTGCGATGCTATGCCAATTACAACGACTTTTGAATCGGCAGAACCGGCCGTTGGTAGCTTTAAACATTTCATCTTTGGCCGCCTCCCCAGCTTCTTCTCTTAGTCTCTCAAAAATCTGCTTAGCTTGAGAGCACACCGTGTTTTGACCAACAGGACAATTTTTCACTCGTACTTGATTATCACACCATAATTTTAACAATGTTTCCATCTGAACATTAATACCCTGACGTTTACGGATTATGCTTGAATTCAAAGTCTGAGACTGTTGATTCCGGTAGGTCAAATTTCTCTGCCAGTTCACAAATTTAAATTATTACTTCAAAGTCTTTGATAATATTGAGTTTACACTACAAAGATAGTGATTTTATTTTCTTGTTTGATTCAAATCACTCATTTTTTTCTTTTAGGTGACATAATTAGAGTTAACATAAAACGCACTGTGTACGTAAAACAATTCCATGCGAAACACGTTCGAACCTGTCGTAAACCGAACACTGACTGGGCGGGGTGGGAGAGCCGAGGCGCGTGGCGCTCAAAAAGAAAAACCACATATCTCCGAATTCGCGTAAAACGGGGTAGCGTAAGTCGGGGTAAGACTGTATACAAACATGTGTATATATACATATATAATAATAAAATATTAAATTGTACAGGATGAGTATAAAATAATACCCCAACTTTGAAGGTCTATAATATCAAAACCAAACAACCTACAACCTTTATTGACCAATCAAATGAACCGTGGAACCGTGAATTTTGTTTACCATACAAGCATAAATGTTCAATGTAACCATCATGAGTGGCTCGAACGACATCTACGCGATAACAAAACTAGGTCCACGCTCTTGTCAGTATGTCCAGTGTTACAGTTTGGATGGCGTTCGTAACTCTCGGTTTGAAGTGGTGAGGGGGTTGTGAGCTCGTATTCGACACGTCAATGTGAAGGGGGTGATCTGATGTTTCCTTTATGGTGCGCCACCCCATTGGCACCTTGCTGTTCGCGGATACGTGAACGAGACGTTGCCGCAACACTGGATTGGTCGAGGAGCAAATGGTAACCAGACTCTTCATCACTGGCCCCCAAGAAGCCCGGATATTACTCCGTGCGATTTTTTTCTATGGGGGTACATAATGGATCATGTGTTTCTTCCACCATTGCCGTTTAACATTCACGACCTCGAAACGAGAATTACGGACGCTATCCAAACCGTAACACCGGACATGCTGACAAGAGTGTGGAACTAATTTTATTAACGCGTAGATGTCGTGCGGGAAGCTCGTGGTGGTCACATTGAACATTTATGAAGATATGGTAAACAAACTTCTCAGTTCCACGGTTCATTTGATTGGTCAACCAAGGTTGTAGGTTGTTTGGTTTTGATATTATAGACCTTTAATTTGGGATATTCTTTTATACTTAATCTGTATAACGACTTAGATACGAACATCGTGACAGGCATATGGTAAGCAGGTCAGTCAAACTATCACAAATAATTGCTCTACTATGCTCATTAATTGCAAAAGTGACACTTCCCGGGACAACCATAGTACAACAATGGGGAAAGAACCAAAGCGTGCTTTTATAATTTGAATTCGAAGGGAGCCAGTGTTAAAGAAATGTTCAAATCTAGGTTTGCAGTTGCCGGAAATAACAATGCGACGCCATACGACAAGGTTATGTTGTATGATCAAATAAAACATAATTATTGAACGTTTAACAGATACTTTTATTAGCATGTTGAAAGTGGATTGCAAGAGTGAACATTTTGTAAAACCAGAATTGATTGTATAGAAATATACTGTATATACTATTGAAGAAAAAAAAGCGTATTTGAACAATTGGTTAAATGCGTTAGTGAATTACGAAGTCGTGACGGTTACACGGTGCAAAAATATGGGAATTTATCTGAAGGGTTCAGTAATAACCCTATAAAATTACATTGGTAAGCTACCTGCAGAGATGTAGCAATTTTATTACACTAATGTGAAGTTACCACAATATAATTGTAGAAGTTCTGTTCGAACGAAGAGTCAAAATCGGTAGGAAACCTTAACAATTTAGTAACTGAAGTACTGTTTCTCAATGGACACAGCACCCCAAAATACAACAATATTGACCAATATTTTGTGGATCGTTATCGAGGATTAAAACAATGACAATTCGTATTTACTTATCAACCTTTCTGCACACATCCCACTTAAGCTTACCGGGCCTGTCGCGAGGGCGCAACATGCAGCATTCGCATGCTCCCTATAGAAACAATGTTGTATCTCTCCTGAACAGTGTTTTATTAAAACTCTATAGGCACAGCTTAACATTCTGATAAACTGAATACACGCTAGGGTTGTTTATATTTCCCATCGCCGTCGTAATGCTCCCTTACGGCCTGACGTAACCTTCAGACATTAATTAGCAGGCAGGCAGGGAAATGAGCAAGGCAACAGGCTACATGTGCCGCTCATGCATATGGCATGCCTACGAGCACACACGGGTGTTCTATTTAGCAAAAGGCTACCATGTGACGTCACGCGGTGTAAGACACTAACAAAGTATTTGTTGTACTGCATACTCCACTGTATTATTATATGGTCCTTCTATACACAGAAGAACCGTATAATAATACAGAAGTTGGAGCACTGTGGCTGTATTGCAAGGGACGCGATGCAACACAGCTGCATGTATAGAACGTGTTTATGAAACATGTTTACAAACTCGGACACGTGATTCGTGACCGGAAAAGAGGAAGAATGATATAAGAGACATATGGTCCATCTCAAATAATACGGGCTCTAGAAGCCGTTAAATGTGGATGGCAACAAGCATATTATGTGGGATAGTATGCACAGTACTTGCATTAGACGAACACAAATTGGTATACAGGTTAAGTAAACCAATATCTTATTCAAAAGGAAAATATGGTACGTCTTACACACCTCCGATATAAATAATAGGGGTTGGCACCCTTTGATTGCAAGCAAAAATTACACCATTGGATTAAATTGATTGTGGAAACCATCGGATAAAGCATGACGACGTAATCAAAAGAAAAGGTCCCCTAGTTGCAACGCTCTACAAACCATCGTTTCTGAGTAAAATGCAAACGAATGGTACAGTTGTAGCAAGGTCATGGTATGGTGGGTAGGCAACAGATCGTGCTTCCGGTGATAAATTCATATTTATGGTATGATGCACGAGGTTGCATATCACAGCCAGTTCCCCTTTCCACCCTCCTGAGCGGTGTAGTTTCCTTTCCGGCCCCTTCTGCCCGAGCGGCCTGTTAGTCGCAGCCTGTGACTTATTCTATTCACTAGGTACTGCAGACATGAACATAGACAAGTACACAACTTCTGAAATGACTGACATGGTGTTGGTGTATGGTGAAGTGAAAGGCAATGGCAGGGCAGCTGTATTGTGTACAGCCAGAGATACCCAGCACCACGTCGGCCAAACCATCAGATATTCGCACATCTTACACAGTTTTAAGAATGCCAGACACTTATTTTCAAAATGGCCGACATTTAAACATTTTAGGTTAAAATTCTATATCGTCGAAACCATGAACTCATTTCCAATTTATCATTATATGCTTGCAGTAGATATTTAAAATGGCTGCAATACACCCATTATTAGCATAGAGTGCTATATCGTCGAAACCATGTAATCAATGCCAACATTACTTTGTACGTTGGCAGTAGATATTACAACTATAAAATTTAACTACACAGAGTACCTTTTGTCTTCCATTTTTAAAAATAGCGACATACACATAAAGTTTTTATATCATATCTCGGGAAACAATGGACAGTTTCTTACCAAATTTGGCAAACAAATAGTACTGCAGCAGGCTGTGTAAAATTGTATGTTTTACGTAGGTCAGGCTATGTATATTTTATTAACAAAACACGCCAACTGAACTTTGTGTGCTGGCAGTGAATGTTACAATCATCAAATATGTCCATGCAGAGTTTTTATCTCATATCTCAAGAAACAATCAACCCATTCGTAAATAACCTGGCAAAGATGTTTTACTGAGGTAGGCCATAATAATATGGCACTTATTTTCAGAATGATGGCTATAAAATCATTTTTAGTATTGTGTGCTCTATCTACGAAGCTATGAAATCTATTGTAACTTAACTTCGTATATTTATTTTGTATACAATCATTGAGTGTGCTTCTATGTTACTTTTGTCCTCAATTTACGAAGATAGCTATATGGAAATTATGGAGGTTTTATGCCATATCTGGAGGACAAATCAAACCATTTCCATCAAATGTAAAACTGGAAAATTTAATACTTATTGCTACCAAATTGTGCACGCCATAAATGCTACAAAATTCCATGTAAACTTTCATGATTTAAATAGGTCAAACAACGATGTTCAAAATGGCGGCTTCATAAATAATTTAGGTAATTTTACACGTATTAAATAAATTAACCAAATGCAACCAAAATTGGTATGTAGACAGTATAGATTAGAAGAATTTAAATAGCAAATAAATACTAAATACAATCATAACATATTGCAGTTCAAGCACCAGGTGAAGCAGTGCCTTAGTACGTACCAGTAGATACAATTAATATGTTCCTTGACAAGGGCTTTGGGGGGGGGGACTGTGATGCCATGGTTCTGTCCGCCATCTTGGAATCCGCCATTATGGAAATGTCACAGCCGCCATCTTGGATTACACCATATTGTTTTTGACTGCCATTATGTTTCCATTCGCCATTTGGTTTCTGGCCACTATATTGTTTTCGCCCACCACCTCGATTCCTAATTACTCACATCCGCATCTGTCACATGTGCTCCACATACTGTAGGTCTCTCGTCGTCCGCTAGAGTGCACCACCGATCCCTGTAATGTTGTTTAATGCTTCCAGAGAATGCCACCCTATTACCCACTTTCGCCCGACCCTGCCATCATGTTTCCACTTGTTCTTCATCGCCTGCTAGGGGCGCTAGTGCGCACTCGCTCGGCCACCAAGTTGGTTCTTGAGTTGGTGACCAGGGGCACTGCTTTTTTATTTTGAAGCTCAAAATATTGTCTGGAGGAGGGCGGCATCGATCTGCCAAACCTTGGGTCAGTATGCAGACACCCTTAGATCACTTGGATATCGAGATATGTGCTGAGGAAGGGGGTTAAAAGAAGTAATAGTATGCGTGTGGGGGACGAATAAATATTTTGTCATTATTACTCTATTGCATAGTAATAATTTTTTCTGTTAGTTTTTTTTTTACTATCTGAGACCAATATAGACAAGCAATAATGATTTTTTTTTCATATAGTCATTATTATTTTTAAGTACATTTTTTCTTTTTTAGTATTATTTTTTCTTTTCCAAAATATTGTGAAAAGGTATACCTTAAAAATAAAAAAACATTTTTATTATATTTTTTATTCATTTGGGTTACTGGAGTTGAGTTTGCGAGCATGCATGGACAGGCAGGGAAGCTGACCTTGTCAAAACAATCGTAAAACGATCAGACATCAAGGAATCGATTAATTGATAAATAATTAGAATTATTTTATTTAACATTTTTTTATTTATTAATGGAAAAATGACCTAATCTTAAAAAAAAAATACAGTAAAATATATTAAAAAACGATTTTCAATGAAAAATCGGTTTCTAAAAGTTTAATTATGTAAATTTTACACGTTCCCATGACACTTGGTAACACATAAAAAAAGAAAAAACACTCAAGGAAGGATGACGAATCTCTGCACAAGTATGATATAAACATGATATTGATCAGCATCTACTAACACATTTTAAAAGCTTAGTTGTTTTTTGTTTACGAACCAATAGGTCCTTGAGATTTGGAATGTACGAAGGCAGCTAGGGCGATAATCATTCGTGCTCTTCTCAAACATCCCTCCTTGGCAATCCTCACCAATGCTCACTAATCCTTCGAATAATGCTAATCCCTCGTTCCTTCCTTCGATCAATCCTTCTGTTTGCACACCCTCACCCCCCTCCCATACATGGAGTAACAACATTTAATCGACATCTACAAAATGTAGAAATGTTGATTGAATTAACATTTTGTATGCAGTCAACTATCTATGCATTTTTATACTGAAGTCTTTATTATCATTCTATATGCCGATCTTTCTGTTAATAGTCGAGTGCTTATACCACCACTTTAAGTTGTGGATAAATAAGGATACAACACACAAAAATAATGAAAAACTATTATTTTATTATAATAATTTTGTATTATTTTGTAATTACAATCTTAGAAAAAAGTAGTTCATCACATCATGCTTTACTGACCTTTTTTTTTCAGTTTACTACTGAATGAAGACATCTCAACAATGCGGGAGAAATACCCACATATTTGCAGGTCAATCAAAATCTGAGTCTACCAACAAGTTGATCCCGGCATTCGGGAAATATGTAAAGAGCATTATTGATGCCTTCAGCCGTCTTCGCTTCACATGTTGAAGGAAACTCTTTGAAATGTGTGGGAATGTCGAAGGAATCAGCATCCTTTTCATCAGATACTTCATCAACACTGTCACCATAGTCATTATCATCAATGCTGTCTTCATGATCGTCTTCACCTCCTGTATCATCCTCAATATCAAGTTTGCATTTCTTTGTAGGAATCGCATGGTCGTCGTCAGTATTTAGAGCCGATGACCGTTTATCTTTAAGTTTGTCGACTTCACGCGAACGCCTTGCAAGTGTACATTCCACACAATCCGACACAACCTTGTCTCGCAGGTCTTTCATTCCATAATTAGCATTAACTCTCTCGTCATAATTGTCTGCGGAGACAGTATTCACCAATGCAATATGAGGCATTGGCGACATCACTTGCTGGCTTCCAGTAGACGAACCCATGCAGATATCGTTGTGTTCCGCATGGTACCAAAGTCGTAATGCTTCATCGCACGAAAAGGTCTCTTCGTACAGGTGGTTCTCTCATGTCACTGAGCATGGCAACTTTGGTGAAGATTTTTACGGTAGCAACACTGTTTTCCATGTAAATTTCCAGCAGTTGGTGAATGTACATCCATAGAGGTAGGCTCTATAGTAGACTTTGTACAATCATTGGCTTGTGTCATATTCATGAAAAAAAAGACATTCTTTCTACAGTAGCAACTTGTGTATCTACCTTGCCCAGCTACTGCTCTATATATAAAGTTATTAGCACATTTCATTAGTGAGATGTATACATTTTTATGCATTAATTCAACCAGACATTTTATCCATTTCCTTGATCACATTACTATGCAGTTACATCTTCAACAGTGTCTTTTTCTTTCAAACAAGTTTTTCACTCCGCTTTAAATCATGGTCTTAATTAAACAGACAAATGACTCCTGCCAGAGCGACCCTTAACAAGACAGACCTTTATATCACTACTTATGATCACAGATGACCCCTAAACGACAACTTAATGACTCAAATGCCCCTAGTGACCCCTATTGACCCCATATAACCAATAATGACCCCTAATGACCGCCAAAAACCCCTGACGACTACTACTGACACCATATTACCTATATTTGATCCCTAAATGGCACTTAATAACCCAATGACCCCTAATGATGACTAATAATCCCTGATGACAACTATTAGAAACAGATGACCCCCAAATTAAACCTAATGATTCCTAAAAAGACCTTCAAATTACCCCAAAATACCTCTAAACAACCCCACAAAGACAACTAATGGCACCTAATGAACCATCAATGGTGATGCTTGTGGTACTGATTGTGGTGTATGGTGCTGCTGCAGGTACCCCATCTGAAGAAGTCACTAGCACTGTGCCAACTCTCAGGAATTGATGGACCAGTGACATCAGGCTCCATAATATATTAACGTGGATTACACAAGCTGAGACCAAGTGTTTTTACGACTGTAAGTTTCAAACTAAGCAACCTAACTTGAAACCGGTTGCTTATTTACCCGCAAACAGGTACTGTATAAGCCAATGTAACACAAGCATGCCATCTTCTCTACAAACAGACACCAGACGAAATATACTCATCGTCCATACCTCTTAATATAAATCAAGCATACCTTAACAATTCAGTCCACACTGATATTACCAAAAATTGACTTGCTGCTCATACTTTATGTTCTACTGGTCGACACCAGCCAAATATAAACCAATCCCAATACCATCACACCAACCACCCTCTATTATAACTCAAGCCAGACCAGACTACCCAAAATTCCATGTCCTATAACCAAAGAAAAAATTCAGTCATACCAATAAACAATACTAACTTACTAACTAATACACCAAACACAAAAGCCATCATAACTCAAGTAAACCAAGCAACTATACAGCTAATTCCAGCCCATAACCTAATACTCATTATACTTGTTCTACCGACCAACACCACTTATTCCTACAAAACATACCATCCATTATATCTCTAGCATACCTCAACCATTCGTCCACACAGATCATCAGAGCAAACATACAGCCCATGCCAGTGACACACTCAACTTCTTCTCATATAATCCACCATGCCATGCCGACTGACACCAGTCAAAATAGACTGACCAACCATACCAAACGTTTTAACTCAACCTTGCATTAGCATTACAGGACTNGTTTTAACTCAACCATGCATTAGCATTACAGGACTCGCCGACATACGAGATGTGTTCAAAAATAAGGTGACTTGTTATTTTGTGACTTTCTCGCGATAAATATTTATGTATTTATCAATATATATTTTGGCCCCTTCAAAGTAATTCCCCTCAGATATAATACACTGGTGCCAGTGCTTTTTGCTAATCCTCGAAGCACTTATGATATGCGCATTTTGGTAGGGCATTGAAGTCTCACAGGTCTTTATCTCCTCAATCGTGGCAAACCTCCGTCCTTTCATGGGTCCCTTCAGTTTTGGGAACAGGAAAGAGTCGCAGGGGGCCACGTCCGGTGAATACGGTGGCTGAGGCATGATTACGGTGTTGTTGATACAGATTCTTTGATCCATTGTTTGCGATAGCAAAAAATCGCCAAGCACACCAAAACACTTATAACCTTTATATATGTCACACACAAACTAACAATGCAAAATGGCTGATAATATCAACATTTGTTGGGGACATGTGTACCAACATAACAATAAAAACAATCGATAATCGAATGTATGCAGCCCTCGAAATTTGCAAAGTCACCTCATTTTTTGAACACACCTCGTACACACACTGTCCAAACCATTCGACATACACCAACAATCGCAAGACAGATAAACTGGAAAACATATCACCCAACATACCAACCATACCATCTATGATAGCCCAATCATACCACGCTCATTTATATTCCAGAACAACCCACAACACAAACATTATTACCATATGTCAAACCTACATTACCGACTGATACCAGGCTAACCAACATACCATCACCTCTAACTAAAAGAAAAAGTCAATAAAAACCATATCACTTAACACACCAATTATAATATCTAACATAACTCAAGTTAATCAAGCAAATATACAATTGAGGACAGCCCATAACATAACACCCTTTCCATTTGCTCTACCGACCAACACCACTTATACTCACCACCCATACCACCAACTGTAACTAAAACATAATAAGACCATTCAGTTCACACCAGCCTTACCAAAAATTTTCCTACTGTCCATGACATTTTCTCTACCGACCAGCAACAGAAAAATTATGCTTTGCAACATACCACACCACAGTTCACACATATCATACCAAAAATAATCACTGCCCCTTCCATCCATCATAAAAAACAGCACCAGGCAAATATACTTGTTACCATACAAGTCAACATGCTGACAAACTAAAAAACTCAATCATACTAATCTGCATAACATGCACTATAAATAACGAATACAAATACAGTACATATCAGCCGACAGCAATAAAAGATCCCTACCATCTGTTAAACTAACAAACCAATGGATAACAGCCGAACCAATGGACCAGCCATACAATCTCATATAACCCTAGAAAAACTTAGTCAATACCATACCACACAACACACCATCCATGCCTTCTGCTATAACTCAAGTGTACTAAGCAACCATGCAGCTCAGGCCTGCCCATAACACTTTTATTCCTACTACCTATTCCTTCAGTTCTACCAGCCGACACCAGCCATATATACTAGTTGCCATACCACCCAATGATACTCAAAAATACACCAGCCATACAAAGTATACATACAGCCCATGTCATACAAAATAATGTCAATAAAAATGGTACAATCAACTTCTATACTCAACAATAAACCAGTTATTCAAAGTAAATTTAAAACCCATACCATATAAAAGCATTTCAAACACCACGTTACAATCAACTTCTTCCCATACCTTCCACCATACCGACTTGCTACAGAAAAATATACTTCGCAACATACTAGCTAACATACCATATAGTCCATATCAACTAAAATATACAAAACAATATAAATCTTTCATGTCTGCCATTGCATCATCACTTGCAAACACCTACCAAATATTCAAGGAACATTACCATCCACAACTGCAAGAGCAGCTACTACCCCAATCACAACCACAACTACAACAAAAACCGCAACCACAACCACACAAAACAGCCCCAACAAAACCTACCAGGTAACATACCTGCAGGCTATACCAACCATATCAACATGAAGACAACTATATATACTTATACCGAAGAATTAAAGCATTCGAACCAAATTTATCACCTGTTCTAACCAGTATACCTCGGTCATGCTATTAACACTAAAGCCCATAGCAATTACCAACCTCAGACATACTGATCAATCAAAACTGTCAAAAATTTATACTACTGTATCGATCACCATTCCATATAACATCGCCAGATATACACATATAAACAAGTAATGCCATCTGTACAGTAAACCATATATTCCAATCATAAATCCCAACCATTCTATCACAAAATCCATACCATCAATATAATAATGTAAGACATCCATACAGATTTAGTTCGCAGGTGCCATTCCAAGTTATAACATCCAGTCATACTAACCAAGCATAACAGCCAAGAATTTTGTCCCTCTCGTACGAATTAAAATTGCAATGAAACCATTACACTCATACAAACTAATTATGTGATTAAACGATTCTTACCACACCATTGAAGGGAACCTCTTTCCATACCACCAAACCAACCGAACATGTGATCAGGCAATACTATATCAACATAGTAGCCATGCCTATCATACAATCAAATTAACAATATAACAACCATACAGTCAGACAGAAAGTATCTTTAAAACAGCCCTAAATAGGAGCGGAAGCAGAGACATACATAAACAAGTCTTCCGATTTTTCTATGGTTTCTTAGCAGATGAAGGCTTGTTTATGCAGATAGTAGAATGTATATTTTAATATCACTCCTGAAAACTAACAGCGACACAGATAAGCATAGTGTCGTCATTAAATAAATTTTCATACTGTCATAACTTTACCACAATAGAAAAAAATTCTAATTTTAAATTATTTATTAATTTCCTGCAGCATGTTAAGACAATGTTACATTTCATATCAAAGGGTCCTCACCAATAACACCATAATATTAGTTAAATTTACCGACCTGCATACCTTAAATCATAGCCTTAATTAATACCATATAAACCAATTATACACTCGGAACCTCTAACTACCCAACGAAAAATTTAAAATTATCTCATCATGTTTTATGCCATATCATAGCCACTACCAAAAAAATGCCAACCAGCTGTTCCTACGGATTGTTCCCACCAAAATATTCTATCATGTGATACTCCGACTACATGTACAGACAATTACATCGGTCACTACCTACAGTCCATTCCATTAGGCTATATCGTCTATACTAAACAGTTCCCTTCATACCACCCATGCCGACAATGCCATGATACAGACATTCCTATGAAATATTCCAGCGAATTATTCTGACAAACAATTTCATCATTTAATAGTGATCACGTGACCAGCGAACCAGCCATAATGAAGTGTCGTATCAATAGTTCATGCCATCAGACCAGCAAATCGAATGTTCCATCCAAAATTTTCCACCCTTCAGTACTCATAGATCGTATGACACCACACAACACATTTGAACAGATAATAGCATCCATTTGCAAAGAGCGTACCATCACACAATAACAGCAAAATAGCTAACCATAAAGACAAACCCTACCAGACATAGAACCGCAAATATTACAACCAATCATTCCGACCAACAATACTAACAGGTCATACTGTTAGAACATGCCAACTGTCATTAATTCCTACGAATATATTCAAAACCCAATACTTATAAAACATACCAGCATGTCATAATTTCTTTTAGGCAGATCATACAAAAAATACTTGACTATGTTGCGAGAACGTTTCTACCCAATAATACTGAAAACCTACCACCGTCAATATCTACGAAAAAAAATTGCAATCATACAATTAAGAAGATATAAAAACAATCTTTACATGTTATATTTGTCTGGTGCTGTTTTTTATGATGGATTGAAGGGGCAGTGATTATTTTTTGGTATGGTATATATGAACTGTTGTGTGGTATGTTGCAAAGCATAATTTTTATGTTGCTGGTCGGTAGAGAAAATGTCATGGACAGTAGGAAAATTTTTGGTAAGGCTGGTGTGAACTGAATGGTCTTATTATGTTTTAGTTACATTTGGTGGTATGGATGGCGAGTATAAGTGGTGTTGGTCGGTAGAGCAAATGGAAAGGGTGTTAGGCTATGGGCTGTTCTCAATTGCATATTTGCTTGATACACTTGAGTTATGTTAGGTATTATAATTGGTGTGTTTAGTGGTATGGTTTTTATTGACTTTTTCTTATAGTTATAGGTATAGTATGTTGGTTAGCCTGGTATCAGTCGGCAATGATGGTTTGACACATGGTAATAATGTTTGTGTTATGGGTTGTTCTGGACTATAAATCTGCTTGGTATGATTGGGTTATCATAGATGGTATGGTTGTTATGTTGGGAGATATGTTTTTCAGTTTATCTGTCTTGCGATTGTTGGTGTATGTCGAATGGCGTGGACAGTGTGTGTATGTCAAATGGTGTGGACAGTGGGTGTATGTCGATGAGTCCTGTAATGCTAAGGCAAGGTTGAGTTAAAAAGTTTGGTATGGTTGGTCAGTCTATTTTGACTGGTGTCAGTCGGCATGGCATGGTGGATTATATGAGAAGAAGTTGAGTGTGTCACTGGCATGGGCTGTATGTTTGCTCTGATGGTCTGTGTGGACGAATGGTTGGTGTATGCTAGAGATATAATGGGTGGTATTGTTTGTAGGAATAAATGGTGTTGGTCGGTAGAACAAGTATAATGAGTATTAGGTTATGGGCTGGCCTCAGCTGTATAGTTGCTTGGTTTACTTGAGTTATGATGGCTATTGTGCTTGGTGTATTAGTTAGAATTGTTTATTAGTATGACTGAATTTTTCTTTGGTTTTAGAAGATGGGATTTTCGGTAATATGGTCTGGCTTGGGTTATAATAGATGGTGGTTGGTGTGATGGTATTGGGATTGGTTTATATTTGGCTGGTGTCGACCAGTAGAGCATAAAGTATGAGCAGTAAGTAAATTTTTGGTAATATCAGTGTGGACTGAATTGTTAAGGTATGCTTGATTTATATTAAGAGGTATGGACGATGAGTATATTTCGTCTGGTGTCTGTTTGTAGAGAAGATGGCATGCTTGTGTTACATTGGCTTATACAGTACCTGTTTGCGGGTAAGTAAGCAGGCGGTTTCCAGTAAAGAAGCTTAGTTTGAAAGTGGCAGTCGTGAAAAACTATTCGTCTCAGTTCGTGTAAGTAACTGGAATATATTATGGAGCCTAAGTTCGTTGGTCCATCAATATCTGAAGTTGGCACAGTGCTTTGAGTTATTCAGATGGGGCACCTGCGGCAGCACTACGCACACCACAATCAGCACCACACTCTCCACAATTAGGGTAATTTATGTGACATTTGTGTTATTAGGGGTCACCAAGGATCATCATAGTTCAATAGGGTTCATTTTGGTGTTAATTAGGAGACATTTAGGGATCATCAGTCGTCATTTAAGGGTCATCTGGAGTCATAAAGGGACATTTATGGGTCAATCTTGTTATGGGTTGGTTTGGCAGGATTCAGTTTTCTACTTTAATTGTGACCATGATTTAAAGGTGAGCAAAGAACTTCTTTGAAAGAAACTGTTGAAGATGTAACTGCATTGCAATTTGTTTAAGGAAATAGATCATATGTCTGGTTGAATGGATGCATAGAAAATGCTTATATCTCACTGACGAAATATGCCAGTAAGTTTATATAGAGCAGTAAGTAGGCAAAATAAATACACTAGTTGCTATTGTAGAAAGAAAATCAGGTTTTTCATGAATATGAAGCAAACCAATGATTTTACTATGTCTAATATAGAGCCTAACTCTATGTACATATCTACTCTTACCTAATTTATTTGCTGTTAAATCATGTGAACCAATTAAAATTAAATTGTTGATTTTGTCATGAAGTATATTCATAAATATAAAAAACATATTTACATATTTTACTTGTGCTATTTACATACAGTCTGTAATTCAATCGATAAGCATTTAGTTAGACAGTTGACATTATTAAAGTACTGCTTATTACTGCTGATTATACACAAACATGATAAAGTGTTACACATCATTTGGTATAAGCAGTGGGAATGAATCTGGTTTATAATTGGGCGATATGAATTTAATTGTCTAGTTTCATCATAAATTACTTCTGAAAATTCCTTTTCTATTGTGGATAGAATTCACAAACCAGCTTGGAAGGGAATGGATCGTAATTTATCTGCAACGGCTAATAAATGGTTCATACAAAAATAATCAAATTCCCCTTAATTGTTTTGTGTATAATGTATGTTTCTTACAGCATTGTAGTTATTGGCCATAGTTTTACACAGATATTTTGCTGGAAACCGCATGACAATATTTATATACACAGCATAATATATCTTAATAAAAAACCAAAAGTACAATTTAATTGCGGCTTCAGCGAAGTTTTAAATAAACAGAAAAGGGCATAAGTATATATAAGTTCATTTTTAAAACATTCGAAATTTTTAACAAATTGTAAAATAACATGTATTTAATGGTACATTAACTGAAAATGATTAACTGCTGTTTTAATATCTTAATATACAACATAACAAATAGCAATTTTTTTTAAGAGATTTGAAATAGTACACGAAAAAGTTTCTTCCTTATCATGTGATTTGATATCAAGCTGTAAGTCCCTGGTAAATGCAAACTTGAGATACCTTCTGGGGTATCCAGGGATTCCCAACCATGGACGTCGGCGAGATGTCTACCACGAACATTGGGGGAGGTCCACCACGGATGTCGGATGGATGTTTGCCATGGATGTAGATCTCAGAATATTCTATAAATACTCCTAATTTCCTTGTAGAATATCCTATGTACATTCATAGGATAACCTTGTGCTGTGTGGGGGTGCTCCTGGCAATTTATTTTCTGCAATAGAACTACGCCTATTGCTGTACCTGAACTATCGCACATCACAATAAATATTTCGAAATCTGGGTAACATAACACGGGTTTTTCCCACAATGCTTCAAAAGTTAACCGCCTTTTATCATCCCAGATTAACACAAAATGTTTCTTCGTAGGCTCAGTCAAAGGCTGAGGATCATGGATTGGTAGAAGGTAGAATAACTAGACTTCAGTGTAATGTTAATTTATTCTTTTAGGGTAGCCTTATGACTTTTTGAAACCCTATACGGACAAAGACTAATTGGTTCGGCACCACCAGCATCTATTCTGTGTTTAACTTTGTCCGTGCATCCCAGAACATGCACTTTCTTAAGAAATACATATTCGTATTCTCTTTAAGTTTTAACTACAATATCATTATTTTCATGATTTAAAGGTTCTAAATTCAGTTGCTCACATAAATCACCTATTTTTTCACCACTCGGTAAAAAATTAAATTAACTGTTTAACGTATTCTATATCAAACCCGTTATTTATATCAGCTTCTGTACAGTATACTAAATCCTTATCTTTAATTTCTTAATTCTCTGCATCCTCAAATCCATTCGACACAGGCATGGCATCATAACTTAAAAATTCCCCAATATCCCATAATTCTTGGATTGAGGTGAACTGTCTCTTGGCCGTGTCCAAGAACAAGGATAATTATTATTAATCCCGATGTTGGTCTTCAGACTAGCATTTTCTTTGGTAGTACCATTACAAATTTTTTTGGCGTTGGCTTGTACGATATTTGCAACTTGTTTCCATCCTTTCCTAAAGTTGCTGGTTTAGTCCGCAAGAGTGAATTGCTAGACTGATCAGGTCGTTCTGTTCACTTGAAAGACAATTCCTGTTCCTTGCCATTGAAAGACGGAATTTAGTACCTGCATTCTAAACTATGTATACCAGCGATACCCCATTGCCTGAACACTGCCTCACTTCACCTTTCGCGGTACATGTATTGCCATCGCCCCTCACCTCGCCGCCTAATCCCTTGGCCACATAATCCCCTGTGAACACTTGTGCATAATGCCCATCTGCAGTAGCCTTCCTGATCCCTTCATCACAGCCAAACCACACAGCCGATGCCATCATGGTGCTAATACACTGGCCATGTGTATCCTGTTCGACAGATGTCTAATTTCCTGACCATCTCTCATCAGAAAAGCTATGCTCAGAGTGTTCCTCACGCCCGGCCCAGCCTTCGCCTATTCTAACTACATGTTGTCTCTCCCTGACAGCAAACTAATTCTAGCATACTTTTTCAAAATAACACCCACGTTCCCCTTTACACAATACTCTCTCAAATATAATACAGACTTTCCCATCTCTTAAGTTTAATCCACCATTGAAATTTCACATTCATAGAAATTAAAAAAATCTATCCTAAGAGACTGTCAGCATTAAAGACATTCTATCAGAACAAATAATACACTCATGCAGATAAACTACACCAATTTGAAAATTAACCACTCTTTCCAACCAATTATAGTCTACTTCCTGTCGATGTGTGTAGCTCTACGGTCTACACCATCACTCAAAGCACAAAAACAATTTCCGCTTTCAAAACATCTCATATTTAAAATATTGAATGATGTGCCTGTGTATATCAGTACACTACATTGTACACCATAAATGAATAATTCTAATAATAAGCCTGTGTGCATTATTAAGGCATGCATCCATTAAACATTCTTATCTATGCCTGTCCAGCTATCTATCTTAATGGCCTGTCGACAGATCAAAGATCCTGCAGGCCTTCTTTGTTTAAACCATTCGTCTGAAAACATTTTTCCTCTACCTGTCCTTACATTTTTACAGTAATTAGACAAAGGGACTTTACGATGACTCGTGTGGTGGCCTCTCCTTCCGCACCTCTCACATCCTGTTTTACTCATACGTAACTGCTGTGGCCAGCCTTATTACACTTTCTGCATTTCCACGACCTGCAATCGCGCACAATATGCCCGAGATTTTTACATGTGTAACACCTTTTTCCTTCTCGGTTCTCTGGGCCCATCTTGTAATTCGGAAACGTACATCTATTCGTCTGTGCACCATTATCTTCCCTATATAACCATAAATAGCACCCATGAGCAAAGAACATCGCTTCAGCACTGCCATCAATAGGATGTGCAAAGTTCTTTGCCCCTGCCTATAATGCTTTGTTTTCTTCTTCCCGCACTAACCTGCTCAAAGTTCTTTGGTGAACACAACAAAACAAAATGCTGTAATCCAAACTGAATACCTTTAAGAAATACAGATTAAATATTTTCTTCTAAAACCTTGGCCCTAGTTGAAGCTTCTTTAAGGGGATATTTCGTGAACATTTAATTTCCAGCAGGTTGTAATTCTGTCGCGTATTCCCTAACACTCTAATCAAATTTCTGCATGTAGTTAAAGAGTTTGTCGAAGTTGCTGGCTCGACTTTTTGCACCTGGAAATTCTCATACAAAAAATGCTTAAATTCTTAGAAGTTTCTACATTCCTTCATGTACGGGTGTGTCCGCAACACTGTTAGTGCCTGCCCCTTTAGCTTTATTTTGCAAAACATTAATTTCTCACAGTCTCCCCAGTTAACCATAGCAGCAATGTTCTCACTCCTTTTAAAAATTATTATATGTATTGCTATTAGCAGTTTTCTTAACATTCTATGAGCTGCAGTAACTCAAACATGTGGGGTCACATTAGAGACATAGCTAATTCTGCATTTAGCATAATTTTTCATGTGATTCCAGATTCTCCTAATTTATACTAGCCATCTCATAAGCTTTTGTTAACGTACTCCCCAAATTCACTTCTCAAGCCTGCCCACCTGTAGCCATTGTAACCACGCCTGTTCAGCTGTACTGCCTGTCTTGTAACTTTTTACAGCTTCTAATATTTGTTACCTGACCTGCCTTGTAAAATGTTCCTCAAACAGCCATAAGTAACAAGGTCATATGGGACAATCACACTCTAAGTATACCAATTTACACTGGAGAGTCAAAAAAACTGGTATAGGCGTGCGTATGCAAACAAAGGAAGTATGGAACCAATCAGAGTAACGCGATGCGGTCGGCAGCGCCTATATAAGACAACAATATCGGTTACTGCTGCAACAATGGCAAGTTATCACGATTTAAGTGAGTTTGAACATGGTGTTATAGTTGGCTCACGAGAAATGGGACATAGCATCTCCGAGGTAACGATAAGATTTGGATTTTCGCGTACGATCATTTCACGAGTGTACTGTGAATATCGGGAATCCTGTAAAACATCAAAGCTTCGACATCGCTGTGGCTGGAAAAAGATCGTGAACGAATGGGACAAACGACGACTGACGAGAATCACTAAACATGACAGACGTCCAACCCTTTCTCAAATTGGCGCAGATTTCAATGCTTTGGCATCAACAAGTGCCAGCATGCGAACTATTCAACATACCATAATTGATATTGGCTTTCGGAGCCGAAGGCCCACTCGTGTACCGTTGTTGACTGCACGACATAAAGCTTTACGCCTCGCCTGGACCCGCCAACACTGCCATTGGACTGTTGATGACTGGAAACACGTTGCCTGATCTGAAGAGTCTCGTTTCCAATTGTATCGGTTGGATGGACGTGTACGGGTATGGAGACATCCTCATGAATCCATGGACCCTAAATGTCAACAGGGGACGGTTCAAGCTGGTGGAGGCTCTGTCATGGTATGGGTGGTGTGTAGTTGGCGTGAAATGGGACCCCTGATACGTCTAGATACGACTCTGGCAGGTGACAGATACGTAAGCATCCTGTCCGATCACCTGCACACATTCATGCCCATTGTACATTCCGACAGACGTGGACAACAATTCAAGCAGAACAATGCGACACCCCACACGTCGAGAGTTGCTACCGAGTGGCTCCAGGAACACTCTTCTGACTTTAGACACTTCCATTGGCCACCTAAATCACCAGATATGAAAATTATTGAGCATATCTGGGATGCCTTCCAACGTGCTGTTCAGAAGAGATCTCCACCGCCTCGCACTCCTATGGATTTGCGGACTTCCCTGCAGGATTCATGGTGTGAAATGCCTCCTTCATGTCTGACATTAGTCGAGTCTATGACACGTCGTCTTGAGGCACTTCTGCGTGCTCGCGGGGGCCCTACATGATATAAGCAGGTGTACCAGTTTTTTTGACTCTTCAGTGTATATCGTAGTGACTTCGGACTTACTATAATATTTTGCAATATTCGCAATTCAACTGGCATGTTAAAGTATGTGTCCAAAATTACATTCCACCACTACAACCACTTGTAATGATGCCAAAGTGGTCAACAGGATGATTATGAAAACATGAAAACACATGACGACAGCCGAGGATACTACTCGCAGTATTATGTTATCAAGAAGAAATGAGGTAGCTGCTACCATAGTATTTTTGAGGAGTATTTCCGACAAAAATGATGCCACCAGAGGGTTGCAATGTCGCATGGTTCTCTAAATGAGCTAGTAATTTTCTTAACCAGGATGTTACAGGAGACATAATGAGAATGTAAGTGGTGGTGCTGGTGCTGGTGATGTGTATCAGGGAACCAGCTAATCAATTAAAGACTTGGTTTAGCACGAGACTCTTTTAGGGCCCGATCAATGGTTTAATGAATCATTGAACCCTGGTGTGAATGCAGTTGTAGTTGCTGACCTATTTCAGTTAGTTAGATGCGGCTGCGGTAACTCAGTCGGGATGTGCGAATACCCCAACAGTACTCATGTTATATTGCACTGGTTATGTTCAATATTGCCATGAGGGGGCTATGCAGGCATCATGTGCTTGATTTGTTATAATGTCCTCGCATAAACACACAATGAGATAACACCTAGAAAACATTGGTATGGGATGGATTCAGGCCATCCTTCCAAAGTTCGCTGTAAATTAGCTACCTGGTGTACAAGGTATCCTTTTGGAGGAAAGTACACATACATTGTCACTTAATATTTACACATATTCCTGATGGTGCTTGAGGAATTGTACAGACACATGCACTTAAGTGAGTGTGAGGTTCAGGCCCTGCACTTGCCGATTTATGGTAACTAAGTGCCTCTCTGGCAATGTATAATTAATAAAATAAATCAAGACCAGTTGGGATGCAGTTGTACCAGTAAGTTGCAGGCACATGGCAGCAAACTAGTAAGCAAAGTTCCAGTATGTTAAATAATTTGACTGTGACATTGAATTGTGATTGACAAAATGATGACGGCCCCAGGGCACATAAACCATGTGCAATCTCTATTCCCTGCTAACACCAACTAAACATGTCAGAGGCACCGCGGCGTTGACCTCGTCAATGCTGCATGCCAAAACAAAATCACTTGATGGTTATATAAAATATTGGTTGTGCCCGTGGCTCCGCTCGCGTAGACTACAGAATTATTGTTTAGATTTTTTTTTAATAAAGTTGAATTTTAATTAGTGTTAACGTTCTATACTCTATATATATTATAATACTCAAAGCCTTGCTGTCTGTCTGTCAGTGCGCTTATCACTCGAGAACAACTTATCCTATTTACTTGTTTTTTTAAATTCATAACTAAGTTCTCTAGCCAGGTTTTAGTACATATTTTGTTACGTAAAGTAACATAAGGAATAAGCAGTGACGATAATAGTGAATCACGTCAGGAAAACGTTTGCCGCCAGCGCGCTCTCTTGCAATACGCTGTCTAAACCGTTAAAGATGGAACAATATAATGTAGTAAAGAATTGTGTAGAATAAAAAAACCTAAAAAAACTCTGCGGTAGCATATATTTACCTGTAACAGAGAAATACTAATAAGCTTTGCGGTGATGTGCAATTCTAATCTCTTATATGAAGTTTCCCTGATGTAGTCATTGTTAAAGGTTGACTCTACTATGTTATCTGGTATTGGTAGGCCCATGCTTTTTATGCTTTTTCCTGACAATGCACTTGTTTTTCAATTTCAATGAGTGCAAGGTGAAAAACTTCGTCATTGAATGTTGCTTGTTAATTAAATGGTAAACAAAGGTTATTCGTGTTCACATGCTAAACAGCGCATCTGGTATGTGATGCAGCCAGCTGTTGTGGTTATCCCCTACATACATGCACAACTCGACTTTAAGGTCTTAGTACCTCCACTTAGTGGGTTGGCCCTGGGGTGTAAAGGGTCGCATGGCGTTGCTCAGTTCTTCAATGCTGACACATGTCTTGCCACTTCCCACCTTTAAATTGCATGATGTTTTTCAGGAGCACTCAGGAAACACCCCACTGAGGGAAGTATTCTATCAATGGTGTCTGCAACATGGTGTTAGTCGTTGCGCTTGTATTCCCATAGGCCCCGACCCACCTCGTGAGCAGGTCGGTAACCACCAAAGAAAAACACTTGTCACTTGTGCTGCATGGATATGGTTCAATTAAGTCTAAGGCTACTGTGTGGAATGGTTCCTTTTGTAGGTGGGGCAGCTTCTGCTATTGTGCCCCATAATTACACCTTGATTTGTGTGTTGCACACCTAATGCTTCTATACATAGGCTCGCACATGCCGAGCTAAATCTGTCCAATAATACTTCTGGAATATGTTGGGGTGTGTTTGATCTGCTCCTGTATGCCTGGTGAATGTGTTGTGGGCGAACGAGTGTACTATTCGATGTTCTCTGGCACGAAAATTCGCCACGTGTTTTCCTTTCGGCTATTGGGTCTCCGAACAGCAGTCAACAATGCGCCCTTGTTCAACAATTTTTGTCTAGCAATTTAGTGCAATCGTGCTGCTTTGGTCGAGTTGAATTGCAATTGCTACACCTGATCCTGTACATGTTCTGCTGTGTGATGGTTTGTGTAATGATTCTGAAGGGAAATCTGATTTAAACCTGGCGTGGCCTGGTTTGTGTTGAAATTATGAAGTGTTACAGGTGACAGCATTGTTTTCCATTCGCCCGCATCGTGTTTGCAGACGTGCTCATCAGGCGAGCGGGAAAAGCCGTCGGTTATCTGGTTTTCCACTTCCAGGACTTCTTGTTCTACTACAAAGTCGCATGACTGCATGAGGAGGGATAAAAGGGCGAGTTTGCTGCACACCTCATATATCTTCTTTAACAACAGATGACTTATGTTGTCTTTACAAAGTGTGAATTGTTGGTACTATAAGTGTGGTCTGTACTGTTTTATCCCCCAGACAATCGCCAGGCATTCTCATTCATTCTCATCTTACTAATATTATAAATGCGTAAGTCTGTGTGTGTGTGTGTGTTTGTTACCACTAAGTTTTATAACGGCTGAGCATATTTCGATGAAATTTGGTATGTAGGTACTTTAGGTCCTGGAATAGGACAAAGAATACTTTTTATCCCTGAAAATTGTACAAATCCTGTGGAATAACAACAAAACGTAATTCTGCAACGGATTCTAATGTGACCGCACTCAGTTCCATAACATCTTAACTGACATAGATTAAAATGGGTAAATAGCTAATTTAGGTCCTGAAATAGGATATAGGATAATTTTATCCCGGAAAATTGTACGGGTCCTGTGGAATAACACCAAACGTATTTCTGCAACGGCTACGAACGTGATCGAACTCAGTTCCATAACGGCTATATGGATATTTATGAAATTTGGTATGTAGGTACTTTAGGTCCTGTAATAGGACATACGGTACTTTCTATCCTGGAAAATTTTACTGTTTCTGTGGAAGAACAACAAAACGTAATTATACAACGCCTACGAACGTGACCGAATTCAGCTCCTTAATGGCTGAATGGATATTGATGAAATTTGGTATGTAGGTACTTTAGGTCCTGGAATAAGACATACAGTCCTTTTTATACCGGAAAATTGTACGGGTATTGTGGAATAACAACAAAACGTAATTCTGCAACGGCTGGGAACGTGACTGAACTAAGCTCCATAATCGCTAAACGGATTTTGATGAAATTTTGTATGTAGGTACTTTAGGTCCTGGAATTGGAATAGGCTATAGGATACTTTTTATCGCGGAAAATTATACGGTTCCTGTGGAATAACAAGCCAACCTAATTATGTAACAGCTGGGAAAGTGATCGAAATATTTTTTTCCTCTGGTGTCAGAGTTTATCAGGGTGCCCAAGGACCTCTGAAATGGCTTAACGACAGCTATCAGTCGATAACAACCGGGACCGAATATGTAACGTGCCCTCCAAATCCCGAAAGCGCTCAGATGTTATGCCATTTAACTGTCACCCATCCAAATGTGTGCCACTGGGAACGTTGCTTAACTTTGGTGATCTATTAAGATCCCTCAGCCAAGCGCAAAAAACAGTACCTCGGTACACTTATTTAAATACTATAACTTGATGAAACTCACGTTTTGATTTTCATACATCGAAAGTGGATGTGTGGTAACTATACGATATTGCACAGATACACTCCAAAAACAATACCCTACTTATTTGCTATCGGGTAACAAATATTTCCTTCCTTTTGTGTTGCCGTAATCAGTTAAAAACCTAGGCCAACATTCCATAATTTTATAATTCGGTTTTACATAAATGAATTGACTTTTCCCAATTTTTTTATTAGTGTATCACTGTATAATTCAATTGTACCCAGGCGAAGCCGGGCCGGTTCGCTAGTGATTTCATAGAAGTGACAAAGTTAAATAACATGCATCTGAACATGGACTTACATAAATACAATATATTAAGTTTTAATTAACATACTGGTATTACGAACTATAAGGGAAGACCTGACTTCCACTTAGTCAAATAAAAAATTTATATGATTCGAACTTAGTTCCCTTTTTGTCCAAGATGCTATGAAAAATGATGCACCATTTTGCATTACACTTGTACCACCTAACTGCCTATCTTTGGTTCCTTTCCGTTTGAGAAATAGTCTTGGAAGTGCCACACAGTTTACACCTCACAATCGTAAATTTACTTAGAAGAGGATCCATAACTTAGTATACACTATTCCTATGCACTTATACTCTACGAAGCATATTTAAACCATATATTACTAAATCAAAGACGATTTTAAGATGCAATGTACTCTATTTATTAATTGTAAGGATAGCACGTGCTTAATCTCTCTTTATCATCATATAACCCATCCACGAACATTCTTTAGACCTAGATCTCCAGTTTTTACTTCGAGTACACACTTCTCTTACTAGGCCATATTTTATATATATAAATGCACTTGCTAACATGCTTGACTTGTACCTCAATTAATTCCTAGAAATTTCCATTTAAGGCTCTGCAAACCTTATTCCTGAAGTTGCCATATTCCTTGAATTATCTCTCAATCAATTACCTCCTTGTAACATATTATTCACAAGTGTCTCTCAATCCTCCTAATAAAATTATGTTTACATAAAACCTTCATTAAACCTACGTAAAATTTATGTTATCTCTCCTCATAATACTGGCCTTCAACAACATCCTGACTTAATCTTTCCGCCACTCTTCCCAATCACAAAATACAAGTAATCAAAAGCATGGCATGTGCATAATATAATTTATTTGAATAATTTTATCCCCACATGTAATCCATTTCACTGCTATCCAAATGCTATAGTGTGTCGCCTCCTAACGCAAACGTTCCTATGCACTATATATTAAAGTATTCTACTTTATCACATGTCATTGAACTATCTATGAAGTTAACCTATATAATCTCAAGTCCGCGCACATACAATCATCTCTTCAATTAATTCCTCGTACCAGTTAATTCTCCAATAAAATAAAATATATTTACTTACTGGAATGGAGCCACATCACAATATAATTTTTTCTTAAAATTTACACAAAATCCTATCATCATCTGCCACGGCGCCTTTGTAATTTTCCGTTGCAATTATCTTGGCAGGGGTTAAAATCTCTCTTGTAATTCTACTCTCAGAAAATGCTACACAATTGGATTAACCAGAACATGCTAAATGACTGGATTAACACTTACCCACATCGACTGCATATTGTAGGCTATGAAAAATTAGTTATAAAAACACTAGGTTGAGGGCTGAACATAACCACTCAATCTCTATCTGGAAACTATCATGCCTCCATTGGCGTCCCCTGGGATGTTGATCACAACCTCTCTCTCGCCCCTGATGTTCACCCGACGATCTTCCAATACACAATTTCTCTCGCGTTGCATGGTTGTCCCTAATATCCAACATGACCATACTCTGGCTTACTAGCTGCCACACATCCGCTCATTGATACATTACCGTTATATTCTATGACCTCCTATAACGGCGTGTTGTGTAAGAAAATTAGTAAAACTGGATATCAATGTAAACCACGAAGCTGTCTGTTATTACAACTTAATATGTTCGTAAGAATCTCACGAATATTATATACATAAATATAGTTTTATTTCATTGTATTAATTACATAACTGTAAATGCCAGGATGCGGAAGTACGTCACTTGGCCTTAAATTCATTTAGCCTATAATTTCAGGAAAAATTTAATTTTACAAGTAGTTTGGCCTAAAACTCATTTGGCATTAATCAATTTTACCTAAATGTCACCTGGCCTAAAAGCCACTTGGCCTAAAAGTTACTTGGCCTAAAAGTCCGTTGGCCTAAAAGTCAGTTCGTCTAAAATTCACTTAGCATAAAAGTCACTTCGCCTAAAAATCACTTTGACTAAAATTCACTTGGCTTAAAAAGCAGTTGGTCTACAATTTACTTGGCCTTAAGGGCACTTAGTCTATAAGTCACTTGACCTAAAGGCACTTGGATTAAAAGCCAATTGGCCTAAAAGTCATTCGGACTAAAGTTATTTGGTCTAAAAGTCATTTGACCTAAATGTCATTTGGCTTGAAGTCACCTAACCTAAATTTCCCTAATTTTTATATTTGGTTCGTTGCTGGAAGGGTGTGATAGCATAGGTTTTCTGGTAGGTTGTAGTTACTCAAAATAACCACAGAGAGCAGCGGCAACAATCTTGATAGCTTTTACATTTCTGAAAATTTCGGCACCCTGAATATTTCCACATCATAGAAGAAAGGAACAAATATATAATAATTTTAAATAATTTCATTTACGAACTTTTTTACGAGGTATAAATACTTACCTTAAATTGTTATATAATTACTTATTTGGCATTAAACTTGCATTCAAATATTCCGGAAAGAAAATTAGTATTATCCATGTGGCTAATCTTGCTAAATGCTTTAAAACAGTGTGAGGTACTTCAGTATATTTGTGTAACCTTAATTTTTTCTCAGTTGCATGATAAGTAGTGTAGCGATTCATTAAAAGTGTAAATGTAAAGAGAATAAATGATAAGATTGAGAACGCAACTTAGTTTACAATTTATTTTTAGGCTACTTTCCGGAGGAAACAAAGGCATTAGATATCACTTCTTCAAATATCTCAACTCCACTCAACTCTTTACTGTTGCATATGTTTCTGGTTTCACTTCTATTGATATTGCTGTCAACAAGATGCCAATGTCTATCTACCATGTGAAATTTTAATAAATTTATAAAAAAGTTTTTACACCGATGTAGATGAAAGTAGTCTCGTTAGCTATATCAGTAATTGCTTTTTCTCTGTGCTGTTGTATTTATGCATTATATATATATATATATATATATATATATATATATATATATACACGTANTATATAAACTCAAATGTCCATATCCAAAGTTTGTTACCATATCAGTGACGGATAAAAATAATTGCAAAATTCTCCATTTGCTCACCCGAGAGAGGTGGTCCATTGGTAAAACTATGAACTCGCATTCGGGAGGACCGGGGTTCGAATCCCAGTCCGGCCATTGTGATTCCTGTTTTCCATGGTTTCCCGAGATCACTTCATGCAAATGCTGCAATGGTACCTTGCTACAGGCCATGACCTTTTCCCTCACCGTTCCTGCTTATTTTAGTAGCTTGCTCAGTCTGTAATAACCTCGCTTGTTGAAGAACGGTTTAACCTCATCTACCTAACTACATGTCTACTTTCCATTTGGTCAAAAGCTAAAATCTGTGGAGGCGTTTTTTTTTCCTGTCTAGTTCAAGTGGTTCAGCTGTGTCCTTTGCACAATAATATAAGTGTGAAGGTTAATGGTTTTGCTTGGTAAAAGGTCGTCTTAACTTGGGATACAAATATCGTAGAAAACGCATCGAAAATCAATGTTGATTGTTTAGAAACGTTTTCACTTATTTACACGAGTGTGTTTAGAAGTCTCGAGATTTCAGTATATTCTTCTGCTTATGTCTTATATTCTAGCAAATCCTTATACTACCATCAGTAAATCATTCTAAAAATTAGTGGGAAATTGCTGGCATAAGTGATATAGTGTTTTAATTATTTCTTCAATTTCAGCACAAAAATTTATGACAATTTAGGCATAGAAATCAATTTTTCTTTTCAATTTCTTTATTTTCAACCTTGAAAAAAATTGCTGCATGTAAAACATTCAGGCAAAGATAAACAATGAAATGACTTACAGTTACAGATTTTTGTTCTTTTTGTACACAGTTTTACTTTTTTCATTATAATTTCATTATATTTTATTGTAACTTTGTGCATGACATTATACCTATAGGCCATTCATGGTTGCTTCACACTTTTCTGAAGCCCTGATAAAGTTCTATGTTTGATTACCGATTATGTATCCTTCCGCTACATACTAACTTAAACACTGTCATGTGACTTATACATTTTAACTGTCAAATGCTTTGTTTACTGTTTTCATCTGTTCAAAAAATTCTGTTATATTTGTAAAACCATTGCTTAAGAATGTTCACACTTTAGGCCAATAACCATATTTTGGTCAGATTGACGCTACTGCCACCTGAGTTATACAGGATAGTGGCTAGCAGGGTACTGAGTTACTGTACTTTGATGCAGACTTAGGACACCTGTAGTTGTTGCATAAGAGGTGAACAAATACTCTCCTTCTCAGTTAGTTAACACAAGTCTTTTATTTTGACTGAAAATAACATGGGTATTTACACACACACACACGAGACAGAGCCGCCCCCCCCCCCCAGGACGTAGGCCTGAAGGGCGGGTTGGCGGAATGCTATATGTCGGGGGGAAGGTTGCTTGAATGGAGATGTTTTTACTTAACTGTGACTGCGGCTTTCGGTCAGTTGTCTTCGTTGGTTGGTGTAGTTGGGTGAGCTCGGCATCCCTTCTCAGAAAGCCGGGGTTGGTTTCCAGGACTTTTAGTGTTTCTGCGATCTCGGCTGGTGGTTCCGATCGGAGACCTTAGCGCGTCTCCTCTCCTGCATCGACATCTGCCACGATCCGGCTCGCGCTTCCGACTCCTCCGCCTCGCATCGAATCCACCGAACACACGTTTGGTGTTGCGGCGATAATTGATGTTCTGGTATGCTGGGTGGACCCCTTAACAGGCCCTTGGACTGGCTGTTCCGTGTTCTCTCTTCTTCCGATCTCGTTATCGTACTTTGCGTCCCGATGTGCTGCTCCGTCGTCATCCGGCGCCGTCTACTTCCTCTCAGTGTGGGGCCTCTCGTGGGGCCACCACTCGACTCGCTGGCTCGATCTCGCGCTTCGCGTACTGACATGGTGATATGACTGTTCTGTTCCTGTCACACGACTGACTAATTTCGTGTCTCGGCGTCGCTCCTGTCTGTCGCCTCTAGGCATGGGTTACAACTGACACTAAGTTACTGACTCTGCCTCTGCCAGGGTCCGAACCCCAGCCTCGGTTGACTGACTCACCCGGCTGCCTCACATCTCTCGGCGTGAATATACAGCCACTGAGTGACCTCCGCCTCACGGCGAGGCCACTGAACCACTCCCCTCCGTCTCAGCTGCGCTCGTGATTTTTCTTGTTAGTCGCTATATTGAAGTAACCTTTGTCAGCAACTTCTCGGGAGAAAATTGGCGAGTTCCCCTGTGTAACTCGGGCGTTTTGTGCCCGATTTTGTGTCTATCAGCGGATTGTAAGCTCCAACCAGGGTGGAGGAAGGGTGAGGGTGTTGTCGCGGGGATTCCTACAGTACTAATTTCCGAGCTGTGGTCTGCACAATTCTGGTCGGGGGCACCCCCTGCTTCCTTTTTGGTGAGAGCCTATCTGTCATTACTCTTACATTGCTGAAGGTTCTCTTCCAAGCCATTAGCCTCGGGACTTTTACTGTGTCCTTCGAGCCTCGGTTCATCTCCAGGGGTGAATCCCAGGGTTGAAAGTTTCGTGGTCAGCTGCCTGCCTTGGATATGTATTAATAAGATGGCAGGGTGTAGTAACGGTGCTATGCCTATTCTAGTATGCGACATGCGTCAAGCTTTATGACATTTTCACAATGTATGTATAGACGATAGTTCTTGTGGTAATTAATTTACATGATGTTAACATATTTATGTTATACACAATATAGCACATTACACATGGTACACATTAATATTTTGCCGCGACTAGGTTTAACCCTGTTATAACTGCGGGGGAAATAATTATAGCATTAAACCTCTTGTTATTGATATGTGTAGGGTTATTTCGTTATAAGGATGGCCTCAGTTTAAGTAAATATTAAAACAGAGAAGCAAACAGTTTTAAAAAAATAGACAGTTAATTGAAGCATGCAACTCGTGTCGCTTATTTTTTGTATGTAGCAGCGAAAACTTAAAAACTAGCGTTAAACATGCACACAAATAGGCGCTCCATAACTTTTAATTCTGTCATATTTCTTTCCACAGGTACTTTAACATTTTCTGGTTGGGCTTAATAATTTGGTGTGATTGTGGAAAACATTCATATAACAGAAATGTAAGCACGTTACATAATTGTGTTTTAAACACCTAGGGCTAAGTTACATATTTGTGATAAATAAACAGATGTGACTTTCTAATAATTTTTTCGTTCTTCACTGTTAATAGGTACAAATTTTGAACATCCAATATTTGCAATCACACACACACACACTGACACAGCATAATGGGGACCAACTATAACCTTTCACACACAGCGGTCACAACACATGTTAGAGAATATTTATTCCTACTGTGGAAAAACAGATTTATTACAACTTTGTCACTTGCCTTGGTAGGTTTTTAAAAAAGTGTACAAAATAGATGTGGTAGTTTTAAGTATATTTTGCTGAAAAAAAATTGACACTTCATTTAGCCAAGAGCAACGTGCAATGTCATCATCATGTCGCCGCACTTCTGCCCACTTCACATTTGTAAACATCTCGCCTCATCTAAATATATTAGTTGCGAGAGAACGTACTTTTAGGCGTGTTGGGGAGTCATTAGTGGCGTAAGTGCTATTTGATTAACCTGTAAATAGGTGTCTCCAGGATGGACACAAATTGGTGCTATCCTTTAACCTAGTAACATGAACATCCCCCTCAACCCTTCCGCTGAGAGGCGTGTTGTGTTTGGCTGATGGGTCCACCACCCCTTCTGAGGTGTCCTGTGATTGGCCCTTTGCTTGTAGAGGTGCCCTTTCAGTGGACAAAGCACCCAAGCGACTTTTGCAGGATTTTGAAATTTTTCGAGGAAGTCTGGAGGGTGGGAGGCAAGTGGTGGGGTAAGGGTGGTTTGGGTGCGACCAGAATGGTTGAGGAGGCAGTGAGGCCTTGGTTAGAAGCCCGCAAGTGGTAATTAGATGTAGTATTATTAATTGTGGAATGAGTAATTACAATTGCGTAACGAACAAATATGCATACCGAGACTAATGAATATACTGAGAGTAAGTGCATGTAACAAGAGAGTAATTAAACACACTCATTACACATGGTTATGCATCGGCTGCCGAAACACAACTGACAAGAGAGGTGAGGTGCTTCTGGGTTCTACTAACATCGAAGGTAGCAAGTGGTTATTAATGTGTAAAGAACAATTGCATAATGAGTAAGTTCATAATGAATAAGTACACATTTCGTGAGTAAAAAAAAATTTCCGGGACTAATGAATGTACCAATAGTAATTACAAGTAATAACGATTAATTACATGGTAATTACATACTAAGTACACATCCTAACCCGAACACTACTCATTCGCAACTGAGCTGTGAATTGCCAATATGTTCGTGTTGTATGTCAGGCATATGGGTTATTTTCGATTCCCACCAAGGGTAAGTGAAACATAATTACACTTGTAGTGAGGTAGTCCTTGGTTCAAATCCCATCGAGGTTAGTTAAATCGTAAATGTATTTGTACTAGCCTAGTCCATGGTTCGATCCCCGCCCCTTGGTTCAAATCCTGTTGAGGGTACAGAAAGCATAACTATATTTATACTGAACTAAACCTTCATTCGATTCCCATTAAGGGTAATTAACGCATAATTATGTTTATATTGGGTTAACCCTTGGTTCCAAACCCATCAATGTTAATACATAATTAAATATGTACTGAGATACTCCTTGGTTCAATACCCATCAAGTGAAATTCAAGTGTAAAAAACATTTATACTTACTTAGTCCTTGGTTAAAATCCTGGTGAGGGTGATAACATATATACCGAGATAGTCTTGGTTTGACTTATGTCGAGGTAAGTAAATCGTAATAAATTTATAGACATGAGGTTATAGTCTATGCTTCGATTCCCGCATAGAAAAATTAAAACATAATTGCAGAAGTTAATTACATCTGAGCAAGCACTTTTCATTACACATCCAACCTCTACGAGAGCCAGTACCATACTGAACTCCAACATAGAGTTGTGACCTTAGAAAAATAGTTCAAAGTAATTGCATATCGAAAGTAAATACATGTATATATGGATCAAGTACACATCCGATCAGCTCGGAGCCTGGAAGCAAACTGAATTTAAAACACTAATACATTTTGATTATACCCTCGACATATTGGACGTCAAATAAGAGAGAAATATTTTTAAAAAGTAATGTAGTCTTCACTAAACATTGTATTAATGATATGTGATTTTAATGCTTATTACAGAGAATATATTTAATAGTAGTATGTCGTTTAAATAATAGCCCCAGGATCATGCCGATATCGTATCGGAATACTTTAACCAAGAACAAATTCTGCGGAATTCAAGAGTGCCTAGCAGAGAGTACTTACAGCCGGGCGAGAGTATTGGAATTTTTCCAGCTAGGAGCGCTGAGGCGAGGAGAGGCAGTCGAATGGCAGATGCGGGAGAAACAACACCGAACCGATACTTGAAGAATGGTTGGAAGGGGTAAGACCGCCCTGAGGAAGGACAAGGGGGCGAGCATGGTTCCATTGAATGCCGAAAGGCGCGCGGTGATCGTAGCGGGGGTCTAAACTCCTTTTACAACAGGTGAAGCGAAATCATCAGGGCCACTCTCAGAAGAATAGGAGAGCCAGAGCGAGGAAGGCGTCCGTACAGATCGAGTTCTCTCCTGCGCCCATCTCTGCGTCTAACACAGATCACTTAACACTTGTAAGCTGGCGAGTATGGGTCTATGACGAGGTTATTCAAGAACAGTAAATAGTTTTCAACTCACATTTATTTATGAAAATGGTTATGATAACATGTAAATTATTTCACTGGTTTTTCATGAGCGAATGAACTAAATGTATGTTAGATATATGTGGTTATTTTAGCACCACAGAGATGTTGCATGTAATCACCACTCATTTCTCTTATGATTGTGTTCCTTGTACAAACAAGGCTTTGGGATATTCACTAGCTCTAATCGCAACCCTTGCACTTTCTTTAGTGAAGTTTATAGATATCCATTTTGAGGATGGACAAAAAAATTAATGTTAATGATGTTATATTACATTATTTCGCTTACCTGTGTAGTCAATATATACACACTCAATTGGCTGTATTTTTTATTTAATTTCCACTGGTAGAGCGGATATGAGCTTTTCGTATCACATCTACCAAATAAATGGGGAAAGGTAATGTAAATTAGAGATAAAATAATAACAATGTTAAATAAGTATTACTTCTATGTTATAGGTGACATATTCTTATCATTCAGGGGGGAAATATTTATAGTGATTTGGTTAAGGAGCCTTACTAATTAATTTAAGTTTGTAAGTGAGTTAGAAGGGTGTTACTTTGAATTCCGGGAATGGGATTCTGTTATAAGTTGGTCGTAAACTATTTTAATTAATATATTTTTTCACATTGTAACTCTTTTATATGGGTTTTCTTGGAAGTATATATGTTGCAATCGTGTTTTTTAGTGTGAACTCTCACGAAAATTTCCTGTGATATAGGAGAGAGACGAAAGGTTGTGTATATTAACAGAAAATATTCTCTTCCTCTCACATCGGTTTTGTTTAGATAAGAGTTAGCGTGAGTGATAAACGATCAAAAATTTGTATAATTGATCAAGTAATATGGTGTGTTTGAAAGGAGTCGAGTGGTTTTATCGCTGCTTCACAACATGTCAGCGACCATGTTCCTGTTCGGTGATAGAGCTAGGGATTGCCATAGTTATAAGTTAGATTTTTGATTTCTTAATTACTTTTCAGACTTAACTATTCGGATGGATACGAGGTGTATATGGATGTTTCTGAATCTTATTATACGCACTCTAAGGAGAAATATCTGCGAGGAGGGTCTATATCCAGTTCGCGTTTTGATGCAGGTTTGTAGAAGCATTTAGTTATATGTTGTGTCTCAAACAATCTATCATATTTCTCTGCGAATTAGGTTCTGGTTACCTATATTTGCAATAGTAAGTATATGCAATAGTGGAGATATTTCACATATCATCCTTCGTATGTAAAAAGCAAGTTCCTTTTTTTTGTAATTTGGTTAAAATATATTTATGGTTTTTTGAAATTTTAAATTATGGTTAATGCTTATTTATATTTTTTATTACGAGTTCTATAAAATTAGCGGTTTATTAGCTGACCCGACAATATAGTATATGTCTNATATTGATATGTATATATTTGGGTGAGCAGCATGCATTTCATGTTTCTTTTAACTCTTCTTTAGCTGTATAGATATAATATTAAGATTAAAGAATAAGTTACAACAATACTTTATTAGCCAACATGTTTCTAAATTTATATATTAAGGTAATTTTTATTATATCGCTAATTTAAATGGAACGAACTTATGCCTAAGAAATTTCTTCATCGGTTCGTGGAATGGTGTAGGCTATAACCATAATATTTAGGAGACACTACATCCCAAAATTACGACTGAAGCTCTTTACTCAGTGTACATAGTGCAGCAGATATTCTTTGATATAAGTCAGTGTAAAATATACCCAGAGTTATATAAAATAGCACTAAATAATAAGACAGACATTCTGTAACGAAATGTCTCTTCTATAAATTATTGTTGTGGCATTCCATGTCAATTCAAATATACCAAATGTCCTGGGAAACGGTGTTAAAGTTATTGAGATGTAATACTAAAACCTAATTTTTCAAGTTAGACTATCTTTTAGCACGTATTCAGCGTACACAATAATATCACATTTTCGAATGAAATTTAACTTCTCGAAAAAGATCTTTCTTTTTAATTTCGGTAGTAGTCTTTTAAATTTTTTGTTTTTATAATGACCTAGTTTAAAATTAACGTTTTTGCAAATGTATCGATTTTGTGGCCTCTGCCCCTCATTTTTGACATAGAGTTAGCAATATTTATATGAAAACTACGCATTATATTAACAATTGTTTTAAATTATAGTTTCAAAATTCTAGGACATAGTCGACTAAATATGTTCAGTGCATCGAATTATGATCTTGATTGTATATTTCAGTTATTCGAGCACTTTGTGTGCTTGCCATGCTCTTAGCCAGAGTGTTGCAAATATTGTGTTATGTGCTGTCCTCACTTTAAGTTGTACGCATGTTGCAAAAATGCTTTCTGAATCTTTTGTATTATATATTTCATAGTTTTTTTCAATAATGCTTAATACGCCTGCGCCAAATTTTAAAATAGATGGAATCAACAAGTCGCTGATTAAAAGGTTTAAGCATGTCGGTAAAAAGTGTTGGAATTTTTGGAAGTATTTTGGATGACACTACCCGATTTCCTCCAACCTTGATATCTGTTTAACCCGGTACAGTTTTGTGTTTAGTATAAAGTCTAAACTCTTAGCCGTATTAACCTCAGGAATCATCATGTTATTTGTGATAAATGGTTGTATCTTCCTCGGTTTATAGTGGCCTGTGCTAATTCTATTTTCCTTCAACAGCATTAAGGTGGTGGTATCGTTGCCACCTTGTGTTTGTTTATATACCTTAATAACTTTATGATAACATTTAATGTTAAAATCAAAATCTTACAGTTACATACAGAAATACTTGATAGAATTCCTGAAACCAGCATGGACAGATGATATGCCCTATACCCTGACCGCCCTTGTTTTCAAATATATTATCTGTAAAAGTAAGTTACGTCGAAAGAAATATAAATCCAAGAAGGAAAGTCTAGTGCCCCCTTAAGAGCATTTGTTAGGGTTAAGTTGAAGTCTGCTCTCGCCTCAACCGTTGTTCGCTCCTTCAAAGTCTTCGTTTCTGATTATGGGCAGTCCGCCATTTGGAGCATACGAGAGATAAGTTGCGTGAAATATGCATATTGATAATACGTTGGATACCTTAGTCACAGTAAAAAAAAATCCCGTTTGTATATGCATGTATACACATATGCATCATGTTTAGGAAACAAGTTTACAAACTCGGGCACGTGATTCGTAACTGGAAAAGAGAAATAATGATATAGGACACCCATGATCCATCTCGAATAATAAGGGCTGTAGAAGCGCTTAAATGCGGATGGCAACAAGCATATTACGTGGGATATCATGCAAAGTGCTTGCGTTTGAAGAACACAAATTGGTATACGGATTAATTAAAACACGATCTTGGATAAAAGTAAGGTTTGTTGCGTCATACACACCCCAGTATAAGGGTTGACGCCATTTTATTGCATGCAACATTTTCACCGTGAGGTTAAATTAATTGTGTATACCATCGGATCAAACATGATGTTGAAATTAGCACAAAAAGTTCCCTAGTTGCAACTCTCTGGGACCCACCGTTTCCATGTAAAACGCAAACGATGGATACAGTGGTAGCAAGGTCATGGCCTGATGGGTAGGCAACATGTGCTGCACCTGGTAGTAAACTAATGTTGGTGGTGTGATGCACGATGTTACATGTCACAGCCAGTTCCTCTTTCCCCCTCTTGAGCAGTGTAGTTGCCCGCCCTGTATGCCCAAGCGGCCTGTTATTCGCAGACTGTCACTGCTTCGATTCACTTGGTACTGCAGATGTAAACATGTACGACTCCACATATTCTGAAATGACTGACATGGTCTTGGTGTATGGTGAAGTGAGAGGCAAAGGCATGGGCAGCTGCGCATTTGTACAGCCAAAGATACCCTGCACGATGTCAGCCGAACCACCAGACATTCTCACACCTTACACAGAGACTACGGGAAACAGGCATTTTTCAGCGTCAATGTGGACCTGGTTGACTGAGATCCATCTGCACTCCACAGTTTTAAGAGGCGATCTTAGAGAATTTAATGAATAACACTTCGACGAGCACCCGCGCGATCGCGTGGTGAATAGATGCATCGAATGGCACAGTATGGTGGTGTGTCATCCATGAACAGTTGCTGCGACCATTACATGTGCTTAAGGTAGAAGCAATGGAGCCATCTGATTATGCCCCTCGGCTAGAATTTCACCATTTGTTCCTGCCGCAGTGTGAAAAGATCCTGATTTCTCGGCGATTGTAATGTTTTCAGACGAATCCATGTTCATACAGGAAGGCTTTTGCAACAGTATAAATGTCTACATGTGGGACGACTCCAACCCCCATGCAACTGTAACGAGAGGCTACCAGCAGCGCTTTGCTCTCAATATTTAAGCTGGAATAGTAAGGACAATGTTATTAGCCCATTCTTGCTGCCGAATTGTGTGTCAAAATTTCAATATTATGATTTCCTGCTGTTCCGATTGCCACAGTTACCGTAGGATGTTCCGCTCGCCATCAAAGAACATATGTGGCTGAACCACAATGGTGCACCACCCCATTTCACCAGGATTGTGCGTGGCCACCTCAACACAGTGTATCCCTCTCGCTGGGTAGGATGGTGTGGGCCTCATGTTTGGCCACCATGCTTCCTGAACCTTACACCATTTGACTTCTTGCTGTGGGGATTTCTTAAGCCATGTGTGTACGATACACCTGTGGCATCTGGAGAGTACCTGTTAGCGAGGGTCATGGCAGCCTCAAATCAAGTTCGAGAAACACCAGGTTTTTTCAACGCGTATGCCAGTCTCTAATATGCCGTATGAACTACTGCATTGACATTGGAGAAGCACACCTAGAACATCTGTTGTAAATTTGGTTCTTATACGCCACCTGCTTAATCTCGAATGATTGCAGTGTTTGTTGTGTTGTCAGGTAGTGTCTTCAGTACGTATGACCAGTTGCCGTGTCATGGAATTTACGTGAGTTTACACACATAAGTGCATATTCACGCTACTAAGCCCTCTAAGTCCTTATCACTACTCGCAATATATCGCAACCCCGACAGCATTGGACATCACACATCATCACTGGACGCACCAAACATGTTTTTCTCACGAAAATGGTCACAGTTAGCCAGTGCATCCAACATACTGTTTTCTTCGTTTCTACCCTGTGCTGCACAATCTACCACCTACACAGATACACTTTGGTGTAGCACATATCCTAATGCTAATCTGTTTGCTGCGTGTTGGTTCCTGGATATACTCTTTCGGCGGAGAATCCCCGCTGTATTCCTTCAAGATGAGGAAGGGTTGGCTACTCACCAGGCCATGGTATTGCTACCACTGAACGCGGAGTTTACGATTCAACCACAAACAGTGGGTCCTAGAGACTTGAAACTAGGAGGCCTTGTTTGCTAGTTACGACGTCATGCTTCAAAAATGGTATCCACAATCAATCTAAACTTACGGCGTAAATTTTGCATGCAATAAGTGTAAGCCACCCTATTATTTACATGATAGGGGTTTTTACAATGTACCATACCTTCATTTTATTCAAGATCGTGGTTTAATTCATCCTTATACCGATTTGTGTTCCTCTAATGCAAGTACTTTGCAGAAACCTAAAGAATTTGGCGTTATTTTAATCTATTCAGAGGAATTTGATTATTAATCGATAGTCCTCGATTAATGTTCCTTTAATTTGTTATCAGTATATATATATATATATATCGCAGTTACAAGTTAATTTTAAAAGATTTTAATTTACAAATTTTTTATTAGAATTTATTCTAAGTCAAGGTGCAGCTAATATTTAAGTTTAGGTGACTTACAACATTATTTTAATATATGGATTTAGATTTGAAATTTCTAATGAAGGTTGATTGATTTGTAATTTAGTTTATGTTGATTATTTGATTTTAGCTCTAAAATAAGTACAAATGGCACGTCACTCTCAATATATTTGAGATAAGTCGTAACATATTGGTGTACTGGAAAGTGTACCTAGAATTATCAGGATTATCCTTCATAATATTCTTGTCACCCTCCACCTTTAAGGGCTTCTACAGCCCTTATTAATTGAGATTGACAATGGGTGTCCTATATCATTCTTTCTCTTTTCCGGTCACGAATCAAGTGCCCGAATTCGTACACGTTTCCCAAACATATTGTATAATACAAATTCTGCGATTGTGAAAGGTTATTAAGCACTGCATAAGCCGATACTGCTTAATTTATTCAACACTAGCGAACCGGCCCGGTTTCGACCGGGTACAATTGAGTTTTACAGTTATACACTATAAAATATATTGAGAAAAGACAATTTATTTTTGTGAAAACAGAATTTCAAAATCATACTATGTTGGCGTAGGTTTTTAACTCATTACAGCAACCCAAAAGGAAGGAAATATTTTTTACCTGTTAGCCAAGAAGTAGGGTACTATTTTTGGAGTGTATCTGTGCAACTATGGCGTAGTTACCACATTTCCGCTTTCCAGCATCGTTGTATGAAAATCAATCTTAATTGACCACCAAAGTTAAGCAACGTTCCAAGCAGCACACATTTGGATGGGTGACAATTTAGTGGCATAACATCTGAGCTCTTCCGGGCTTTGGAAGGCAAACTAAATATTCGGTCCCGGTTGTTATCGATTGATAGCAGTCGTTAAGCCATTTCAGAGGTCCTTGGGCGGCCTGATAAACTCTGACATCAGAGGAAAAAAATATTTCGGTCACATTCCCAGCCGTTGCAGATTTACGTTTTGTAGTTATTCCACAGGACTCGCATAAAAAAAATCGTATGTCCTATTCCAGGATCTAAAGTACCTACACACCAAATTTCATCAAAATCCATTCAGCCGTTATGTAGCTGAGTGGTAACAAACATACACATACACATAGCCTTTCGCATTTATAATATTATTAGGATTAGTAGGATACTTTTGTGATTAACAGTGTTGATGATTTTCGAATAGTCTAATGTTTCGAATAGTATTGTGTATATATATATTTGTGACGTATCCATGACAATAATGTCGACTGTGATGTTCATAAGTGTAGTTCTTATATTGTGATACGGCCGGAAGTCCGACTGTTTGTTTTTTCGTAGTACATGTAGGTCAGATTTTATCAATCCCGTCTGCGTGATTATGGAATTAATTATTTTCTATAATTTAACCTTTTAGATGTGTAGTGTATAGTTAAAAAACAACGGGAAACTCCAAAGATATAATTATTTTGTATTCATAAAATTGTTAGCATTAATGAAAAAATGTTAGCGTTGATGAAAGAAACTACAAAAATATTTGATTCTGTACCATTAGAATAACTGTGTTAGTTTAGAATGTAAAACTAATTTCCCATATAAACAGGGGATAGACAAAATAACATGAACACCATGCAATATATTACATTTTGTTGCATGTTGACAACACTGCTTTCGTGTAAATAATGCGACGCGTTTGTATTGCACAGCTTACGTGCCACATTTTGTAGGTTATAATTCAGTGTATTATACGCTTTGTTCTGCGACGGTTAAAACAAGCGGTCGGTGAAATGTGTGATCTCTCAGACTTCGAAAGAGGGCAAATCATTGGTGCTCAGTTAGCGGGAGCGTCTGTGACGAAAACCGATGAATTGTTTGACATTTCACGAGCGACGGTATCCACGGTAATGGCAGCATACACAAAACATGGTAACACATCATCGGCGAAGAGGAATAGTGGGCGAAACCCAAAGTTAACTGACAGAAATCGACGAGCATTAAAAATTATTATGGCAAGACAACATAAAACGACCGCGGCAAAAGTGACAGCAGAACTCAACTCTCACTTGAGTAATACTGTTTCGACAAAAACAGTACGGCGGGAGCTCCACAAAGCTAACATTCATGGAAGGGTTGCAATTGCGAAGCCCTTTATAACGGAAGCCAACGCTAAGCTGCGAAAGAAGTGGTGCCACGATCATAAAACCTGGACACTTGATGATGGGAAGAATGTGGTATGGTCCGATGAATCATCGTTTACATTGTTTCCTACAAAAGGCCGGGTTTATGTATTGAGAACCCCAAAAGAAGCCTACGATCCGGACTGCCTTCTTCCTACAGTCAAGCATGGGGGAGGTTCCGGTAATGATTTTGGTGGCTATATCGTGGTATTCAGCTGGTCCTCTCATTCACATCACTGGCCGGATTACTGAGAATGAATATCTCGACATCCTCAATGATGAAGTTCTTACTATGACTAGCATATTGCTGCCAAACACTGACATATTCCAAGATGATAATGCTCCCATACACACAGCCAAAAAGGTTCAGTCTTGGTTTGAGGAGCATCAGAATATCATGAAACATCTTCCCTGGCCAGACTTCAACATAATTGAACCGTTATGGGGAGTTTTATAGTAGAATTCCACCTCCAACGTCGTTGAAGCAATTGGCGGATGTTTTGGTACAAGAATGGGACAACATTCCGTTGGAAACTATTCAGACACTCTACGAATCTATTCCGCGAAGAATTGCAGCTGTTCTAAATGCAAATGGTGGCCCAACACCTTATAAATAAATAAATATTGTGTATATGTCAGGTGTTCATATTATTTTGTCCATCCCCTGTATATATGTGAGGGAGGTTAATTATATGTGATATAATTGTGCAGGATTTTTGTATTACTACTTTTGTAAAATGTCTTAATTTTAAAATAAGTGCAATATAAAGAAAATAATATTGTGCGCCTAGGTTCTGACCTGAACTCATCTTTGGAACATCGCCTAACGATATTAATTTCTGCGTTCAATTTATAACAACTTATATTAAGCCTTTTTCACAAAGTGCAGTCGGCTGTCGGCAGTAGGATGTAATTCACATTATTCTGTACATACTTTGTCTGCCACATTATTGTTTATATAAGGTTTGTAAAAACAGCTAGGTTAGTTTTAGAAGTAAGTAGTATGAATATGATGAGTCTGGGGGATTAGGCATCTGGCATAGGAGCTAGGAGCCGGCCAATGCCATCTTGAATTTTCCTTTTTTTCGTTAAAATCCTTTTTTCCCTCAAAATTACCCTTTTTTAATTTAATTATTCCCATTTTCCCCTAAAAAAAACTTCAAGCCCCTCTTTTGCAAAAAAACAAGCCTTTTTTTTTTTTTTTTTTTTTNCCATTGGAAGCATTTGGAGAGGTCGTTTTTACCTACGACCTTGACATAAACCCATGATCTTGATCTTAACCCTGTGCCCATCGACAGTCTTTCAATCCCCTCACCTTTGCTCACGCTGTCAAAGGTACTCCGTTCACCATATTAAATTTTTCGATTATCATTCGTTTTCATTTTCATCACTTACGTGATGCAAGTGTTTTAATTATCGATTTCGCCACCAGACGAGCTGTCGATTTAGTCACCACGTAGGTTGTGGTCGGCCTTGACCTTGGCCCTAGGTAAATTTTAACCCAAAACATTTAGAAAAAAATCCCAAAATAGAAGAAAATCAAGGGATAAATTATTTTATCGACACCGAATACCATCTTGGATGGATTCCATTTAGCTTAGTTACAGTTACATCATGCTTGGTCATTCATTCTCATCTGTGCTCCATTCACCATCTTGTATTTCATCCATGCTTTGTTATACCAAGTCAGCCATCTTAGTTTCAATCACTACAAACCATCTTACATAACATTGTCACAATATTCTCACATACTTATGCTCTTTCATTCCATGTCAGCCATATATGATTTCATTTGTTTATGCTACCAGACAAGCTGGCGAAACCAACATTCTATCATGCTCTGTCTTGCATTGTTCACCATCTGTGATTTATTTATTTTTCTAAGTTACCTTCCTTTGATCCCCTATCATTCCTTCTTTATTTAGTCACATACAATAATATTAAATTTTATTCATACTCTTCCAATTCCCCCGCGATTTAGTAACCTGCTGATTACTAGGTCCCCTCAAACTACCATATTGGATTACATCACTTCTGCAATAATTGATTATAACATATGATCTTGTCTTTTAACCATCAAGATCTTCAATTAAGTTCGCAATTTGTGTTTACTTGAAAAAAAAAACTGTGGTGTATTAGAGCAGGACCGGGCTTGTAGACATTTATGTAGGACCTCTCTTCGTCATATACTGCACTGAAGAAAGTCTGGCCAGGCTCGACTCAGCCTTCACCCTCCGCTCCCTCAACGCCACAGTGTAAAATTTATAACACTTCAACAGCTTACTTCCAAGACTGCTACATCCAACCTGCTTAGAATGTATTACAATATTATTCTGTTTTTTTATGTATGCTTCAGTATAAACCTTTGCTACATTACCAATAATTATGCAGATTCAGTTATTGGCATACACAAGAAATCTTGAAGTATTAACTTTTAAATCATAATATTTTGCCCGGATGATTTCATTTATTTTTATTATCATGCTCACTAACAGTATCGGCTTGTAGTGGCAGATCTGAAAGCCAAGGTTTACTTACTTCTTATATCAGGGAAAGTAGACATTCTAAGATAAGGTACATTAGCACTAGCAAGAAATAAAAAAAATCGTTTACTCATTGAAAACATATATTTTTTAAGTGCATCAGACTACAACCATAAAAAAACAGACTCATCCCATTCGCCATACTATACATAGAGACTTACCAGCAAAATACTCACTTTTCACATAATTAATATAATCTGCTTGTATGCAGCTCGAGACAGATTATGCTAGCAAGCACCCACCCACACGGCAAAGATTTTCTATCAAGGTCTCTACAGCCTCTGGAATGCTATAAATTTTGTACAATTCTTCATTCGCAGTCATGAATGCCCGCTGGCTGATTTCTTCATCCAAAGTTTGAGGCTTTTCATAGGTACACTCCAGCCGAACATTAAGTTTTATGGAAACTTCTTCAATTTCATCAGTTAATTGATTGATTATCGTTTGCTTAATGTAGTTCAGGAATGTACATATGTGTTCCGTACCAACAAAGTTATTTCCAACTAAGCAATTTCTTTAATGCCCCTGAATGATGATTTTTAAGTAGAATCCATTCGAAATATTATCGCCAATAGCTAGTACAGGGCGTTTCTTAGGTGAAGGAAACATGCCTTTACAGTACTTGATAAAGCACTTCAGCTTATCACCTCGTTTGAAAAGACGTTTGCACTTAACACATTGTTGTATAACACAGGAAGGACCTTTCACACAAGTGGTTCTTTCGTGCTTCCTTGCACTTTGGATGTAGGAAAATACGTTGTCACAGTAACAACAACGAAGCCTTGACGAAGTCATCGATTACAGTACTGCTTAAGGTGCTCCAGCTGAAGAAGTCGATGACATTCCCAAAGAAGTAGAGGGCGACACTGCTATAAGTGACCAATCAGAAAAAGATGAAGGTGCAGTCGGCGTCATACCTGAAGAAGTCGATAGCGATGCTAATATAGGGATGCCTATCGAAGAAGTATATGGGCTGATGCCACTCCCAAATAAGTCGATGGCTTCGTCGGTACCATGTCCGAAGAAGTCGATGGCACTACCATAGAACCCATTAGCTTTGGAATGTACGAAGACATCAGATATGCCGAATAAGACTTTGACTCATCTGCGAAGCTGCAGAAGCTTGCCGAGACGATCCACCATTCACGTTAGTGGCAGTCAAACTAACCTCTCAGCTGACGCCCCCGACTGCTTATATTATACACATATGTAAGCCCTATGACATCCTGTTGACAATGAACTAATAATATTAGGACAACAAGACTATGTACGGACATCGACCAGCCAATCACAGAGTTTCCATGAGATTGCAGCTGGTCATTAGCATACAGGCACTTCGCATCGCACTTAGCACCGCACTTAGCAACCTCACATAGCACGACACTTACCATATATGACCCATAATGACCCATAAATGACCCATAATGGCACATAATGACCCATAAAAGAAACCTAATAACCCATAAATAATACATAAAGGATCCATGAATGACCCATAATGAGACATTTTGACCCATATTTTAAAACGTTTGTGGGGCAAAAATCTAACAGAATATTCGATCCGCTAACATCTGCAAATACGAGTGTAAATCTCCTTTCATGAATAAAACATTTAACCCTTATTACGACGAGAACACCTATGATATATTTGCACCGTTCTTATATATACACACACATGAAACCGAATTAAGTTAAGAGAAAACAGACCACCCACTACAGCAAACAAAAAAGGGGGGGGAGGGAATTGCCAATTAAAAACTTAAGATAGTAAATTTCACCAAGCAATGCTACGTATTTGTATTTACGAATAGAAGCGATATTCCTAGGTGAAACAACCCTAGTATTTTAAGTGGTATTAATATTAAACCTTAAACGGAAATGTCTATGTTCCCACACCAAACACATAGCCATTGAAAAAAAATAAATAAAAAAGTTCAGTCCCCTAATAGAGTTTAAAAAAATTACAGAGTATGGATTATAATATCAGAGGTAAACACATATTCTAAAATAGTCCCAAGTTCATTATGAACCTTCAGAGATACATACGCATGTTGGTAATGTTTCAACCCACGAATGCTAGTGTGTCACATTGACATACGAAAGATGAATTTTCGAAAGTTCAGAAGCGAGAACTAATTCACCTTGTAATGATTGGTCCTGTTCAAACTTACTAACCAAGCCAAACCTAATAAAAGGCGCCACAGAGTTCACTACCGCCAAGCCAGAACAATTGCAGACACGACAGAATAATGGCTCGAAAAAGCCACAAAACTGCTGGAGTATCAAAACATCCCATTAAGAATTATTTGCAGCAGGTCGACGGGGCGTTCACACAAGATGCCCGGCAACAGCGAAGATGCTGATCCAAGAGCATTTAAGGGAAGTAACACAAAAACCGAAACAGCCCGCCTCCAAAGCACTAAGGGAACCAATCGGAGCAAAGTTCGTCAATGGTCACGTGGTGGGGCGAGAAGTGTGAAATAGACGTAAACGACCAGGACCGGCGTCGTCTACTACAAACATCAGACCAGACAGCGGCTGTTCATTGGTCTGCTTCCGTCAGAGGGTCAGGGTGCGAGGCTGGGGTAAATTCTCTTCCTTTATATGTGATCCTCCTTCTTAACTAATAGCCTTCCGTAAGTCCTTCCCTCTCACTTCCGTTGGACTTAACTTTAATTGAATACTCTTTCAACTATAGATCAAGGAAATTCTTTATAAATCATTTCAAACAATCCTTTTAATTATCTGAGCTTATCCAGTTTTCCTTAAACTGAACCTTTCCTAAGAGTGTTATCAGCCACCAAGGCTCATAACAAATGGCGGAACCCTACCAATCGACTAGCAAGCGAGTCAAACCCACCTCCTATATCCCCCANACCCACCCACCCTCTTCGGATCACTCATTTATTATCATTTCGGCAGTATACTTCCTGCACTAACCAGTAGTTGGGTTTAGTAATTGCATGTGCTTGGGGATAAATTCCTTATTCTGCTTGATTATCATATTTGGCGAGGGCGTGTCTTACATTCACAATGAAACATGGTGACACATTATTAAATGGCTAGTTCTCTGAAAAGGCAATCTCCATTAAAACGATTTTTGGAGGTAATAACAGCTAACCTGAGAGTGAGGGATACGAAGGCAAACGTCAATAGTAAAACACAACCGGAACTTATACACGGCAGTAATAGGCCCTGTACAAGATCGTACTTTCAGAGTTTACAGTCCACACAACCGGATAACCAAGGGTTTCTAGGGGCTACGGATCCTAACGGATACGAAACACCTTATCAACATATAGCCGAAAATAGTTATCAGAATATAGACACAGTGCCTACCAGCCCAGTCTCAATCCACACAACCCATCGATACAGGTACGTCGAATACTCAACCGCTAACAAAAATTGAGGAAATACCGAAATTTAACATCGTAGTACAACAACCGGTGCCGGTAGAGAAATTTCATGGTACACAGGAGGAAGACATTTCGGAATTCGTAAAGCAATTTGAAACAGGGGCCGACATCAACCAGTGGGATGGGGAAACCAAAATTAAACGACTACAAATATGTATTTTAGGCTCACCCAAAAGAGTATATGAAAATATTGTAAATCAAACAGAGCCTTACTTACTTTCATGGGAAAGAGTAACGCGTCAACTGACAAGTTTTTTTCGACTGAAGAAACCATTGCTAAAAATAAAAGAAAGTTGTACGAACAGCGACAGGAGCATCATGAATCCGCAACCGTACATGTACAGGAAATAATTTTTCTCGCCAATAAGGTTAAAAACAACATGCCAGAAGAGGAAATTATATAAATTCTCTGGAATTCCTTAGCACCGACGATAGTCGATAAACTTATAGTCATGAACAATACAACACTGCCAGAAATGATCTGCAATATCAGGCATATATAGTATAGGCAAAATATGATCGGAGACGGAAAAAAATGTTAGAAAGCCAATTCCTTTTGAAATATGATCAGAAGGTCCCCCTACACACCTCCAGGAAAATCGCCAAATATCCAACTTGGGAAACACCCTTAAATAAAAAGAAAAACGGCCGCCATCTTGGAATTTTCCAAAAATGGAAATAACTTGGGATGGGACAACCATAAAAACGTGCTATTGGTGCGAAACTTTTTAATTTTTATATTAAAACACATCTCTGTACTTAAAAGCTTTAAATAAACAGTTCATATTAGACTAATAACATTTAATTGTAAAAAAAAATGTTTCGAAAACTTACATAGTTCCAATTTTTTACGCGAGGAAAGTATTCTTTTTTCCAATGTTATTTTCGAAACAGATTTTAAAATTAATAAAGATATGTTTAAAAATAGCACAAGTGAAATATTCCAGGCAATTTTACGTTTTTTATAAACTGCTGAAGGGGACGCGCTCGTGCTTTTTGCCTCGACGACATATTCGTCTCCAGGTTCTTAAGTATCGCAATCCTCGATATCTTCTTCGTCTTCCGAGTCCGGGATATTACGATTTAAACAGGACTCTCTCGCACACTCGCTGCACATGGAGGTACATGGTAGCCCGCTTCTCCTGCATTCACAATTTCGGGTGCAATTTACAAGATGGAGCAGGTTGTCTGGCGCCGGGGGCAAAGTGGATATAACAGGGCTGTAGTGTCCCTCTTCGACGGTCCAGCCCCCATCTGTTGCTGGTAATATTTTACCCTTCCACATTTGGACTTGATGGTATACTCGCAAACTATGCTGGCGGGCGGCAGCTGAAGTAGGAGGAAGGCTCGCAAGGTTCATGATGTAGTTTGGTGGTTTTTGGCCAACGGTCTGAACATACTTTCTATATCTGGTTTTGTCAAGACCTTGGGAACGTTTACTTCCGTACAAATGGACGATGAAATGATAGAATGCGCAATGCTCAACACCTTTTGGTTGCAAGCCCGGCCTTTGACTGGCTTCATTAAACCAGAATGCAGATATTTCAGCATCTCTTCTACTTGATGGTCTCCCCCTTTCGAAATTTCTTCATACGTTGTATATTTCCCGCAATCATGAACCTCAGATCGTATCTCTTCCTGGATGATGGTGATGGCCGTGTCTAGAATCCTCTTCTTTTCTTCTACAGCGTCTTTTTTCCGGTCGGTGTACCAGCTCTCCGTCAAATGGCGATGCAGCAGGCCGAAAGGAAACAACAGTACCGAAAAAATTCTTGCTGGGCGACATGAGGACAATATCGCCATAGCGCGCTGCTAAAAGCTCCCGCATATGCTTTTCGCTGTATGGCATCTCAGCCTCCGTGCTGAACATGATGAGAATTTCTGTAAGTTCGGACAGCAGGTACTGACAGTCTTCGTTATTTTCCAGGAATTTGCACAGTTTATTAAATACTTCAATCTTGGTCTCTTCAATGGGTCTTCCTGCCTTTTCTAATGGCTCGCCTGGCATAGTAGAACGAAATACAAAGAATCGTGCATCGCAGTTTTTCTGATATTGTGCATCAGCAGCAATAAGATCACATTCGCTGTTGATCCTATTCAAAACGATTTTCCCCCACTTGTCACTTCTTTTTACGCACATAGTCCGGATACTTTCAATTTTGAGTACAAACTCCAGTTGACATACTTTAGGGTATCGCTTTGGGTGCTTCTTGTGAAGTTCATTTTCCAATGTTCCTCCGCAATACAAACTGCAAGTCTTGGAATCGAACTGTGGCAGGTCGCTTCTCAGAAGAGGTTTCGGTGAAGTTCCGGGAGCTTCAGAAGACACTAAGACGCAATTCCAAAGGCAGGTGTAATTTTTTCGACACTGAATATGCCCTCTCACCTGACTGGCACCCTCAATTTTTTCAGCAATCCCATCCTTACGTTTTAAACTAACAGTTCTCAACATTTCCAACCCTCTTGTTAAGTTGACACTGTCAAGTTTCTCAATCCCTTCACCGCACAAAACAAACTTTCCTTCCATCTCCTATCCCGCTTTCTATCAAACGCCTAAAATCATTATTCCACCACCACCTGAAAAGGAAAACCCAAACACCAGTCAGGAAACAGGAAATTGTAAGATAAGCACCCAAAATAATATTAATATATCATAACAATAAACCATCCAAAAAAACAATACACCCGAAGTGCACCCCATAAAGAGAAACGGGGTTTTAGATTTCTACAAACATTTTTTTTATCTCAAAACTACACAAAAAACTATAAAAATAAATATATGCCTTGCACTATTGAATAGGTAACAGGTATGCAAGCCGGGCTATCAGATCACGACAACCGTGTACAATAGAATTTGAAACAAGGTGATATTCGCCACAGTAGGTACCACATGTAGTTAACAAAATAAGAGACGTTTACAAAACGGACGGTAAACAGGCTCCGTACCGCCCTCATAATATTCCAAATAGGGAACTACATAACAACAGACAAAATTATCCGCAGCACATAGACAATGTAACACAACAAGGTCCAGCGCAGAGAGTAGTACTGCAATATGCAGTGGTAAAATACGGGCCGCAGAACGAATTCGCACATACCTGCGCGTTATTTTTCTACGAGGGACATCGTTCTGTCATATGCCCAATGTTTCCCAAGAAAGGTATAGAGTGGCAAACGGACATGCGCGGTAGGTTTCAAAGTTTTCAATGAAAACATGCAGTTACTAAACCACGCAGTTCACGCACTGTAGGAAAGCAGGCTAACGAAAAACACAGCATATTTAAGGAACATAATATAACGACGCTGAGTGTGAAAGACTTCTACACAGCAACACAACAGACCAACTACAAGGAGAAAAAGCCAGTCCCCATAGCGATCATGAAATAGCAATTGTTACGAACTAGCTTTTAAGCCAGTCGTACATGAAAGGTGCTGGGGGCGAAGCTCAATAATGACGCATGATTCGGTAGAGCACAACAGTATAATATGAGTTTTATTACATGAAGATTATACAGTTGCTATTTAAATAACTATTGATCAGGGGAGCTTTAAATTGAATACCAAGATGATTATTACGTTTAATTTACGCAATTTTATTTATACCTAACTGGAAAGTCATCACCTTGTTAATGTTGCTGGAGGCTGATTCTACGAGACGGTTAACGATGGCCGGACACACCCATCTTCCTGGTCTGCTTCGCTGATCGGGTCGATGCCCAAAGGACTAAAGACGAATAGACGACTGTTTCGGGTGTTACGCCGGCCTATATAAAGCGCGTGGTTCTGCGGTCCCGCTCAGTGACCGGTGGAGGGGATTTCTGCAACTGTATTCATTCGCAAGGGTCGACGACAAAATTATGGTATTGTAATCCCGCTCGTTTCCAGGTTTAATGTTAGAAGGTGTGATCAGGCAAGCCATTCAGCTACGGCCTGATCACACCATTACATCTCCCCTAATGTTCACTAGCGAGATGCCCTCATCTCGCCCTAGAGTCCGTGTGGATTATGTAGATGACTGGGAGTTGCGGGGTTCATTTTGTGGCAGCAGGAATATGGATCGGATTGAAGTCCTCTTTGGTATGGTAGGAAACATATTTGAAAGGAATTAAAGTAGACGGATAATTTAGGTATAAGGAAGTGCCAGTTGCCTTCGTGCAGTCCTCGGGCAAGGTGGGCCGATCAATCGCTGGGCTGTGTGTTTACAGTGGCCTTGAGGTTCTTGAACTTGCATTTCCGCTGGATGTGCAAATTGTCTTCCACGCGAGCGCGGCAGACGCCCTGCAGGCGGTTCGCGAACGCGTCAGCCTTTCTTGAGTTCATGAGTCCCTAAGCACTACTTGGCGTGGCTCGTTAAAAACATCAATGCTGGTAACGAATGAAGGAAAATATATGAATCAATAATAACAATGAAAATATAAAACAATATTTTAAAATTTAAAGAATTTAAATTTGGTAAGTTAACTGCTCAAGCCGTTACAACAATCATTATGTGTAGTTGTACAGAAAACACATGCTGAAAATAAATACACGTTACAGCACTGACAAAATAGGGATGTGTTAAGAGTATTGTTACATACTATACTGTACGTGACGTCACTGGTTTAGGACACTGATGAGAAGGTATCGAAACGTAGAATATTATTTAATTAATGATTTAAACTTTTATAAATTTAAACAAATTGTGCAGTTGCATTTTAACTACGTTTAGATACTTAAGAGGGAAGGAGAGAAGGGTATACTTATAGAAGCAATGTTATAACATGTATTTTATATTTTACTAGTAGTATGAAAAACAGAAAAAAAAAAGTTTCCCAGAAATGTTGTCTTTTTACCATATAATGTATCAGTAATAATAATATTATTATATCTTAATTTTACAAACAAAATTTAAATAGTCATTCTAGCAATGTCTAAATTTACTTCTTAATTTTTTTTTCTACTATGGCCATTCTTCAATGTGATTCGTAAAAGTAATTCAGTTGATAGTATTTACAAAATTGGTACTGATATTGTTACAATCATTACAATATATTTTAGTTTATTCTAGGTGCCCGTAATATGTATTGTTGCATGGAACAAAATTGCAACTTCTGTAGAAATTAAATATTAGTTTTTTTTTCAGTTATACTATAGAATGTGCAAAGATTGACATCTACTGGAGGCCTCATGTTAGCAATCGCTATTTTTTTTGTTGTTATGCAACCATAACCTTTTTTTTAAGTAAATTTGTATATGTGTTACTGTTACCTGTAGGGTAATGTGTAAGTGGTGTAAGTAAAATATGTGAACCGCTGGTTACCTGTATATAATTTTACGTATGACTCGCGAGCTGGGTTAAGCGGTAGTGCTGACGGCTGTGAGCGCGGTGTTGAGGTGGTTGTGCATGACATCAGGACTGGTATTCACGTGGGCGTTGCTTGCGCCGACCTCCGGAGGAACTTTGGTTGAGAGGGGTGTGACATCACTGCTGGTTGCTGGTGAACATGAAACTTGTGGTACCGTTGTTCTGAAACTTACAATGACATTAGCAGAATGCCTGCACAGTTTGTCAAAACATCTTATAAAAAATTTTTTCCTTAAATAAATGAAGAGGGCCTTAAAAGTTACTAAAATTAATTTATGGTAGCAATATATTTCTGGGTGTGTTATATTGCTGGGTGTGTCCGACCTTTGAAGCTGATGTATTTAAACGTTAATTAAAAATAATTTATTTTTAAACTGTCGTCAATTGTTCTCTCGGGCGATATACGAATACTAACTTACATTACAATTTTATAGTTACGTTACACTTGTAAATCCAGTTCTTAGTTAATGCTTATTTTCATACAAGATTTTTCTTTTTCTGAAAATAAATGTTTGTAGTTAGCTGTGTGCGCGGATAAACTCATAATAATTAAAATGTCAATATATATGCTGGACACCAACACATAGTATAAGTATAACATAACGAAATTTATAATGCAAGTAGAATATAGTAGAAGGGAAATAACATACGAATAATTAAATATATAATAATTACACTTCTACTTCCACACAAGGGGTGGCATACAGGGTTTGGGGAAATCTGCACTCAATGACTTACTCCCTGGAGGTTCAAATGAAAGTACCCTCGTGGTATACTTTCAAAGTACTGTGTAGTAGAGAAAAGACCCACAGCAAAATTCCAATTGCGCCACTACTGCCTGAACTCTTTCAAGGCTAGTAGAGCACAGAAAATAGGCCCCTCTGGTCGGACCTCAACTACGCCAGAGGCCCAAAGATTGCTTTACACCTCACGCAAAACGAAAGGTGTGACCTCCTGGGTAAGTACTCCTTACAATTGGGTGGATGTGGGTAAACCGTGAACGGACAGACACAGTCGAAGTGGGTGTATCTTGGGCACTATTCCCATTTCGTTAAATACCCTTAACATTGCACACAATGAATCCTTCTCACGTCCGGTTTAGCAGTCTGCGCATCAAACAATGCAGTATGACTGGCATGGCATGTTGCTAGCACGTCCGAAAGTCACGAGTATTGGCTAAGTCCTCGAATCACAGAAACGCATAAACCCAACGGTATTCATTCTCCCTGTTTCCTTATAGCACAGGTTTGTGGGAAATACATGAAAATATTGATAGTATGAGAAACTTAAACTATAACAATAAACTTAAGTTTAAAGGTGTGTGTGGCGGAAAGAAAACAGTGGCGCCCGTGCCGCGAGGAAGTGCTGACGAGGGAATGGGTCGTCTCAGCAATTTCCAGCTGCTTGGCGTGCGCTAGCATGCTTTTTCGCGCCCAGCGGTGCTCGAGCCGCGAGGAAGCGCTGACGAGGGAATGTGTCGTCTCGGGTCAATGAAATATCGTCCTGCCACATGGCAACTAATACCGCAATACGGGCTTTATGACAGAATACTAAAATTGTCATAGTTAACTAGCATACCTTATTCTTAAGCGTTATATGAGAAGTTTCTTAAATATATGAGGGGTTACATGGGTTTCGAAGGGCAAAAAAATAACATATTTTCTCTAATTTTGTAAAATATAATTAAAAAATTATTTTATTAAAACTTTTAAGTATATAAAAGAACAACATTTGAACAATATTTAAAAAAAAAAAATTATCCAAAAATTTAGAAAATTTAGCTTTTGAGAGTTGGTTTTCGGAGACCCCCCCAAAAAAGTATCCTCGCGGTGGACAGGATAACTCATAATTGGTTCATCTGAAATCAAAAAACTAAACATTTTCTGTTCGTAGCTGAGTGTAGCTAGTGATTTAACGAAGTATTAAAAAAAATGGAAATTTGAATTTTTGGCAGAGTTTTATGCAAAAAGTACGATTTTTGGTTAAATGTAGACCATGTATTGCATTGTATATGTTGTGATCGAAGAAAAAAAATTCTTCATTCAAGCACTAGTCAATATTATGTAGAAGTGTGCAAAATTTCAACAAGATCGGCGCATTAGGTTATGAGAAATCGTGTCCACCGACTTAAAAAAAAAACAGTTTTGAGAAAAAAGTGATTAAAGGAAAGAAGGGGAAATTTTTTTTTACTTACATGGAATCGTCGATTCCAGCCCCATAAAGCAAAGGTCCTGCTACAGCTGCAATATCCAGGGCATCCTTATGCTCTTGCCTGAGGCGAATTCTTGCCTCTCGAGTCCCAGCCTCAGCTCTTTTCCCAGCTAAGAGTATGCGATGTTCATCTTCTTTCTGCGCATAATCGTGGCTATTTCGGCCAAGTTTGATGTCCATACCATGCAAAAAAATTAATTAATATGATATTCCTTTGTTGAAAGTGCAGGCAGCGATTAATGCAGCAATTTCCACTATTTTTGAACCAGCAGGAAGTATTTTTGGAGTGATTTTCCAAATTAACTGGTTCAGACCCTCATTATTTTGCGTGAAGCCACCAACACACCGCTCCAAAATCACATCCTTACTAAGCTCTTCATAAATGGGCTTGATAGCTGATAAAACATCACTCGGCAATGGAGCGTTGTCGTGCTTGAATGATAACAGAGAATTTGTAGCTGAAGCAGCTGCCACGCGCACCATGAGTCAGCGCCGCTCGGGCACTTTTCGTGCTGTGGGTTTTGATCAGTTGAGCTATAATGGAAGTAAGTTGCCAATATAGCATCCATTTTATGTACTGAATCACAATTTCTTCTTATAGCCAGTCCGTAATAAACTGTTAATTTATCTATCAGTTTACCTGTAAGCTTGCCTTTGCCAGAATAATTTTTTTTCTGATAGTTTTCCCTTTGATTTTTTTTCTTCAACAGTTTTTTGCACTAAATCGTGTAAACAGGTACCCATCCTCTTTTGTTGATTTAAAAATGTTCACCATAAGGTTTGGATCCAACAATTCCGGAATATGTTTTGGAGTCCCCGTCTCCAAAATAATTAACGTACCTTAGGCCGTATTTTTAAAACGAGCGTTGAAACATTACAACAATTGATGCTACTTCCATATTACCAGCTGGTCCTTGGTGATTGGCACTGCATTCGTTTTTTTTCTAAATGATTTGCATGCCACTCTTCAAACTCTGCCGTATCCAGTTTTATCTGCCAAGTCTCACATAATTTACAATATGAACTTTTTACAAATACATCCAAAACTTTTCCAGAGTAATAGCCAATAAAAGTAGACATCTCCTATAATGATGAATACTCGCGCTTTTTCCAAGTGCCATCGCCTGATACAGTAGCATCTGTCATATCTGCAACACCAGTTTCATCGCACATTAAATTTTTTTCTACTTTAGCAGCTAAGGAAAAAAGTATATCGGGAACTGTCTTTATGCATTCATGTATCTTACTAATATAAAAATCGTACGTTGACTGATTTATAAAAGTACAAATTATATCCATTAGGCAACAAAACTTGTTACATCCGGCAATACCTGAGCCTAATATTCGCATAACAAAAATAAATCTGCTATTTATTTCATACACTTTACCTATTTTTTGACATGATGAATTATAGCTAGGGTTACATTTTTCACACTCCACCATAATTTTAAAACCAAGACCTGATTTCGCACATTGTTTAAATTCAACTTTCCCATCGCACACTTTTTCCTCTACATTTTTATTTATAACATTGGAGCACTGTACAAAACTAGAAAATGTTGAAAAAACTATAAAAAAAATTTATAATCGCATACTGAAGAGTAGCGTCCTGCGGGACAAGTTTCTCATCTTCATTTCTAAGTTTTTTCGCCGATGTGCTGGCAAAAGATGCATCGTCGATCTCTGCTGTTTTAGGATTAAATTTTACAAAAAAATGAGTACAAAATCACAGCGCGAACATATAACCATGTGGCTCAACAAGCAACCCCAAACTAAACCAAGCTACTACTTCACTCTGTTTGTAACAGTAAAATTTCTCAGAAAACCCCTTTTCAAAGATATTTCCGTAAGGCGACCCCTAGAGATTAGAGAAAGAGAGCGAAACAATAGCTAAGCACCTGCCTCCATACACCTGCGACGCTTACAGGCCATCCAGCCGAATGGGATGAGTTTCAAAAGGCTCTCCCTCCTAGAGTTTTTCTTTGATTGACTTAAAACTTTTGGAAAATATTCTTGACATCTTGTACTTTTGGATAAAAATTAAAAAAAAATTGATTTTTTGAAACTTTGAAACCCATGTAACCCTATATAGTATGTATACTGAGGGGAAAGTTGAATCAAATATACATTAATTTTATCTGCGCACAGTAATAGCTAACTATGTACAATATGGTGTACTGCGTGGAGTTTATTAAATTAGCATGAGTTGAAAGTTACTTTAATGAAACTGCTTACAGGATTACGAATTACTATCAGAGAAATAGTTAAATTGCAAATAACAATATCCAGCACACACAGGTGATCTACATATTAATTTATATTACCAGCTTGGTATAGCTGAGATAAATTGTTAACAAGTGAATATACGCAACTAGGGACTTGCGGTTCACATTGAAATTCTTTACATTTGAATACCGATTTATTATTTAGTTTTCAAATAATTGCTTTAAGTGTTTAGATATTGGACTGTAAAAGGTAAATTATTATTTAAACCTAATTCATTTTAAACGAAGATAGTATGACATTGGTGAAATTGTACTGCTACTTTAAAGTTTTAAGGTTAAAAGCGGACATGGCTGAAATTTCGCTATTACAAATACGAAAATTAGCGTGGGTGGGTGGGGAATTTATTGAAATGGGGGTGGATGTTAGAGAAGCTGATGTAATGCAGAGAGAGAATAGGGAGGAACCAAGCCTCCACCATTGTTACGAACTAGTAACAATGCCAATTCGTACTTGAATCACAAAGAACGTAGGCACCACACAGAAAATTATCATTAACACGAAAGACTACGCGTTTTTAACTTTAATTGATACGGGATGTTCCAAGTCATGCATAGCCGCAACCATGGTAGGAAGTCACAAATTAAAACCACTATCACAAACCTTTAAAATTATGGCAGCGACGGACGAACTACCATCCCCTCAACACTATATAAATCTAACATTCCAAATTGAAGGGCACACATACAAATATGAGTTTCTAGTGATTGAAAACCTTCAAGCTTACACCATAATTGGGTGTGACTTTATACGGCAATACTGTTTAATCCCAGATTTGTATGCGAAAGTCGCAACACTTAGACATACGCATGATAAAACCATTAAAGTACCGTTTATTGATCTGGAAGACGATAATAGTGTTTTATTTTTCAACAAAATCCAACAGATGAAAAATTTAGAGCCTGACGACCACCAACTACTGTATAAAATCATAAATCCGGCTTTACACCCAGAGGAACAAGAGAAAATTCAAACGCTATTACAGAAATATAAAGACAGATTCGCATTTAAGATTACAGACTTAACTGAAACACAAAAATATCACATCCAAATTGATTTAACGACCACCAAACCCGTTCATTGCAAACCGTACAGAATAGTTCCTTCAAGTAGAGAAGCTATTCAAATACAAATCCAAGATATGTTAGATGCTAACATAATCGAATATTCAACAAGTCCTTATGCCACTCCGTGTCTAGTCGTACCGAAAAAGGACTGGACAATACGGATGTTAACTGATTTCAGGAGACTTAATAATTTCATTCCAGACCAAAATTATTCACTCCCACGAACGGACGATATTTTGCAAATCCTCCAAAATGCGACGTATATTACTAGTTTAGATATGTTTTCCGGATTTTATGGGATTTCCCATTAAGCCAGAAGATCGATATAAATTGGCGTTTGCTATAGACCAGATAGGATTGTCTCAATACTGTAGATTACCCATGAGATTGAAAAGCAGCCCAAATTTTTTTCAGGAATTTGTCGACACACTATTAGGGGACCTCAGATGGCAGTCAGTAATATGTTACGCGGAAGATATATTTGTAATAGGAAATAATTTTCAAGAACATATTCGTAATCTTGAAAAACTACTTGTACACACGAGAGAATTTGGGGTAAAACTTAATACAAGAAAATGTAAATTTGTATCCCAGGAAATAAAAATACTAGGGGATCAACTAACGCCTAAGGTTCTAGCACCAAATCCAGAGAAAATTCAAATAATAGTTAACACACCGCCACCCATAAACGTAAAACCATTACGATCCTTTCTGGGGCTCACTTCTTATGTACGAAAATTTATTAGTGACTACTCGAAAATTGCGCAGCCTCTAACAGAATTAACAAAAAAAAAGACACACAATTCTACTGGGATATTCCACAACAATCCGCGTTTTTTACAATTAAAGAAAGCCATATCTTCACCTCCGGTACTAGCACTCTTTATAGATAACAGGAAAACAATCTTAGTTTGTGATGCGTCCAAAACAGCTGCTGGCTGAGCACTATTCCAGGAAGGCCACCAGGGTCGACGGTTTGATATAGCTTACGCGTCAAAATTACTGGCACAAAACGAGAGAAGTTGGTCGACAACAGAAAGGGAACTAGGGGCGGTTAAATATTTTTGTACTTACTTTCGGCAGTATTTATACCGGAGAAAATTTATAGTCGAAACAGATCACGCATCACTTAGATATTTCACATCTATGGCTGAGCACAACAACCGTATCCAGATATTTGCAACTGCCTTAAGCGACTTTTCATTTGAAACAAAAATTTTTAAAGGACGAAATAATATCGTAGTTGATTGTTTATCTCGTGTACCAAACACTGACATCGACAAAATATACCAGAAAAGAATAAATAATAACAGTTATACATTACTTAATATTCCCCCGCACGTAAATAATTTTTTTGAGTCCCTATCAATAGTGATATTTTTTAGCAAAGAAAAAACTGAAGAGGTCAAGAATACAATCGTGAAGTTTATCTTCCAAAATTAGGGAAGAATATAGACATACTTTGTATATTGCGGGAAATAGAGCTAATAATATATCTAAGATAAAAATTCAAAACGAACTGCATAATCTCGCAGTTCAATTAATACTACACGCAGTATCAACTTACTATCAAATCAGCATTCATATAGTGTCAGAGGACAATGCTCAAAGTAAATCTGTTTAGTGTGATAGGCCCGTCACTAATATTGCGTTGTATACAAAGTCCATTCATGATAAAGTACACTTTACCCTAGTGATTACAAATGTGACTGAATCACTTGAACCAGAAAGCGAACTTTTTTTATTCCCACTTCAGCATATTCTGACAAACACGTCACCATTTCAGGGAGAGTATGAAAAGGATCCATTTATTTAACAATTAAAACAAGCTCTTACACAACCCGATAGTGTTTCACCAGCAATTCGTCGTTTATCTCGCAGGTATGGGGTAACAGGTAACGGGGAAATATATTATAAATTACATATGCCAACAAGCGAACGTCATCTAACAGTGGTACCACAGCATTATGTGCCAGAAATTATAATGACCCATCACGATGAGTAAGTCGGAGGCAGACACTTTGGTGTTCGTAAGACTATAAATAAAATAAAACACGCATATACTTGGAAAACAATACAAAAACATGTCAAGGAATATATTAAAACGTGTGAGACTCTGCAACGCGCTAAACATGCTAATACTAAACCAGCAGGAGAGTTGCAGCGCATTCCACCTCCTCCTATATTTTCTATGTAGTCGATCGATGCCAAATGACTCCTTCCGACCACGAAAGCTGGTAATAAGTACATTTTACTTATGACCGAACATGCTACACCCTATGTCATGGCTACACCAGTAAAAAGCATAGCTGCAAAGACGTGCACACGATTTATTAAAACAATAGTACTTAGATTCGGGTGTACAAAATTTTTATTATCTGACCGCGGTTTGTCATTCCAAAATGAAGTAATTTCACAATTTTTAGACGAATTAAAAATCAAAAAACTGTGCACTGCGGCTTACAATTCGCAGGCTAACGGTTTAACTGAGGCCATGAATAAGGTCATTGGCCAACAGCTATCAATGTACGCCATGTCCGACCAACAGAATTCGGATAAATATTTATAATTTATTATCTTCAACTATAACACTACCGTTAATACAACAACGGGGTTCACACTGTTTTATCTCATCCACGGAGTTAATGCAAGCCAACCTTCACACGTAGTTCTTAACAAATCAGACATAAGAACCACCGACTGGGTACAGACTTTAGAAAATGTACGAGCCACAGCTGCGAAGAATATCGGTAAAAGTCAACTGGTCCAAGCTAAATATTTTAATAAGAGGTTTCATCCCTCTCAGTACAAGAAAAATCAATGGGTGTGGCTGAAAAACCACGCACGAAGGAAAGGCTTATCGCTTAAATGTATCGGTCCCTATAAAATATTCAAGGTCCCCTCTAAAAACACGGTAGTCATAGAGATGAGACGGCGTGGAAAGAAACTTAGGGATACAGTGAATACACGACATATTAAGCCGGCTTATTTAAGAAACACTCGAAGGTTCACTCAAGCAGGTTACAATTCACACAACCACCAATCACAAATAGTAGTCAATGCTCAAACCACACATCCGTCCGCAACCCCTAGGGCAAACATACAAGTAACACCCCTCACCGCTGTCGGACAGATAAATACTCATGCCAGGTCACAGAACGTGCAGCCTCACCCATACAAAAATGTCAAATTCTTAAGTAAGTTATGAAAGAATTTATAATAACAGGAAATCACGTGTAATGTTGTTTGCAGGAGATTACCCATCATGACAAGTGCTGCATTGTTATGTGTATTTTTCCCATATCTTTTCCAAATTTCTTTTTCCATCACTTCCAGCAGTTACCCGATATTCCGGATTCATTCCGGCATTTACTGGTATGAGGTTCACCAAGCCATCGAATACGAGTAATCCATACCAGTGATTTATAGTATCCCGTTTCAAACGCCACAGCCAGCTTTCATAACACAAACATGGGAGAACCACATGTGCCAGTTCAACATCACATACTTATGTAAAAATGCGAAAACCTTAACACGCACGATCGACAATATCCAACAACACCTGGTAACCGAATACCACGTGGAAACGGAACCGCAGATGCGCAAACGTTGAGGTATACAATTCATCGGCGACTTGTTTACATGGTGTTGCAATACGCTAACCAATAGACACTTGGAAAAATTAATTTAAAATGACGAAATTATCATACAGAATGTCAATAATATCCTAAAGTCGGTGCATACAAACAATGAGGCCATCAAAGACATCATAAAAAATGTGCAAAACACGTCACAAATTGATGGTAGATTACGTTTAATTGCGGACACCATTAACAACATAACACTTTCATTGAGACAACATGGCACCTTATTTCACACGGAACTTCTAGCACTAACGCAACAACTAACACTTTCCATTGTTTTACACTTACTGAATATCCTCTTACAGGAGCAGGAAATATTAACACACATCGCGCAGTGCAAAACGAATCACTTTCCAATTAAACTCGTTCCAGGAGAGAAGTTTTTAAAAGACCTTCACGACATAGAAAAAAATTTGGAATCCACGGAATTGAAGTTAGCAATATCGGCGACACATCACACTGCTTATTATCAGCTTCCATTAACAGAATGTAGCATCAGTCCTTCTCAATTTGTTGTTAAATTCCAAATACCTCTTTTACAGAAAACATCAGATTGGCATGTTTAACACTTAATACCGACTCCCTTTCAATCTCGTAATAGATCGTGTTATTTGCACACTAGTGGAAAAACTATAGCACTTGATTTTCTGACACAACAAATTGTTGATTTAAAACACACAACCGAGTGCTAAACCAGTAACCAAAACTATACTCTGCTTCAAAGAAATGTTTTTCGTACTTCAACAACCACTAAAGATGGATGCAAGTCAATTTCAATGTACGAACGACACACTTTTAAAAACCACGGAATTTTTCCTGAACCAGTTTTTAATCACTAATATACCATCACTGATATATATAGACTGCTTAAATGGCACGATATACAATTTCAGTCATGAGTCCATAGGGTCCATAGAATTAAATCTTCCATGTCACTGCGAATTAAGAACTGCACATAACGTGATTATTCATAAATCGCACACGTGGGACAGACGAGCAACAAATACATCACAGATAAATATTGGCGTTCCGATTCACTGGATCCGCAACACTTATTTCCAACCGGACCAACTTCAAATTAACACGGGAATACATGTTTCGAATATAGCTCCCTTGTTACACATGGACTGGCACATTCACTCCAATTTGGATCAGGTCAACACAATTTTAAATCATGATACAATTACGTATTCACGCCCATGATTACACTACCACAATATTCATATTTCATAACGACAGTTATTGCAATACTGATCGGAGTCTGTATTTTCCTGTATTTTCGAATTTGTCAGATGGCACAGATTTTACGGCAAACACAGTTAACCCGAACGAATCATAATACATAAGTCACTGCTGAAGTGAATATTTCTACCGGTCGTCTCTTCCCTAACTGCATTATCAATCTCATTCTCTTTCCTTTTTCCTATTATGCATAACGCACAGTGCCGCAGTGCCACGTCGAACCAAGGACACCACAACAAGATCGAGTCGGACAACGCCTGCAATGGTACAGTTTTCCGTTATAAAGTGTTCCTCTTTGTGCAGTAAGCACGGAAGCTCCCAACTCGTACGACTGCCAGAATGGACTACCGTGAACTGACGCTCACGGTACAGCTGCGGTTGGAAGCTGAAAAGGACACCGGATGTCATATCAGCGTTTCTCTCGCATCCGTGGGTGGTGTGATACTGCACGCCTGCCAACGTATTCTAAAATAAAACAAACTGCCACGACGCGGTGGTAAAAGATTTGCAGTTGCCTTCTAAATGTCTGTCTACAGAAAAAGAGCTCACACCCCCATAAGTGCACATGCCTCGTTCGCCCATCCTTATAACCCACATCCTATTAGTTAAATGTGCCTATTTAAACTGCCGGCCAAAACTCAGATACTATTAAATTACAAATTTAATCAATCATAATAGGCTCATTTAACAATCTCCCACTTGGTTTTCCTACGATTCATTGTCTCCATAAGTTCCTGCAGGATGCACCCATAGTATAAGTAGATATAATTTATTATCATTAGAACACTGATTTAAGGAATTAACGAATATAGCAACAATTCGTTCTCAAGACAGGTAGCATGTACAGTAATACGTAGCAGTAGATGAATAAATTATTGTAAATATAGTATGAAACGTCATGTTCATATACAATTTGATACGCACTTTGTGAGGCATTATCTAATACAGATGCCACTTTGTGTACTTCAGTTATGCGTCAGAATTGGACTATCCAATACTTGGTTTGAGAACCATCAGTGAAGCAAGTCAGAGTGACTGTGTCCTGAAAAGGTGATTTGGATATATATGGATGCTCAGTACAGTGTTATAAGTACTGAAGTGCGTGGACGCTTTTATTCACGTAAATTGTGTTTATACTTTCAATCAGTTCATTGTAAATGAAAAGTTGTTCTAATAATTGGATAATTCATGTCATAGTCATTCCAAAATATCTATTCTATTTTTAAATAGCTGTAGTAGGAATTATGTATTTAGATGCTTCTACACTTTTGTACACTTGTTATGAAACTACGTTGTGAGTAGTTGCGTGTGTCTTAGTGCGAACACGGCAGGGGACAGTTCTCAGTGCACACAATAGCTGCCTTCTGGTGACTTTTTGAATAACACACCAATGTTGTAAATTTTATATTGTACAAAGTCGGGCAGCAAGTTTTCACTGCCGTATGTACTTACCCGAGAGTGTTTGTTCAACATTACAATATGAAACAGTATAATTTAAAGGTATTCAAATAGTACGCTTGCCTAATCACTTTTACTCTTGTTCATTTTAAATTAATATTCTGTCTATATTGGATTTTATATCACAAGATTCCTATGTACGATGACGGAAAAGTGTCTGGTAATGTATGTGTAAATTAATGTACGTCCAACATCCGTTCGCCCACCCTACTCCTTCCTACCACCTCAGCCAAGCCTCGCACTAGACAGCGGAAGGAGGAGCCCGATATCACCAGTCAGCAAATTCACTGCCAGCCCCCACGTGTGCGCAGAGTCCACCCTACGGCGGCGAACCATCAGTGTGGCCAACATCTATTTTATGACATTCTCCACAACACTTATTCTGTGTAACTCTTCTATGAGTATTACAGAGCCATTCTCGAGTCTCTAATCCATACTACTCACGCTTCTTCTACCATTGACCTAGACATACACTATTTTTCAAGCAAATATGTCACTACTATACTAAGTTCTCAACCATCCCTCCAGAGCTGGGGACATCTCTCCTTTTAATCACTTTGGGGCGACTGTTATGATTGGTCCCGTTCAAACTTCCTAACCAAGCAAAACCTAAGAAAAGGCGCCACAGAGTTCACTAACGCCAAGCCAGAACGTTTGCAGACACGACAGAATAATGGCGCGAAGAAGCCACAAAACTGCTGGAGTATCAAAACATCACATTAAGAATGATTGCAGCAAGTCGACGGGGCGTTCACACAAGATGCCCGGCAACAGCGAAAATGCTGATCCAAGAGCATTTCAGGGAAGTAACACAAAAACCGAAACAGCCCGCCTCCAAAGCACTAAGGGAACCAATCGGAGCAAAGTTCGTCAATGGTCACGTGGTGGGGCGAGAAGTGTGAAATAGACGTAAACGACGAGGACCGGCGTCGTCTACTACGAACATCAGACCAGACAGCGGCTGTTCCTTGGGCTGCTTCCGTCAGAGGGTCCGGGTGCGAGGCTGGGGTAAGTTCCCTTCCTTTATATGTGATCCTCCTTCTTAACTAATAGCCTTCCTTTCCTTCCCTCTCACTTCCGTTGGACTTAACTTTAATTGAATACTCTTTCAACTTTAGATCAAAGAAATTCTTTATTAATCATTTCAAACAATCCTTTTAATTATCTGAGCTTATCCTGTTTTCCTTAAACTTAACCTTTCCTAAGAGTGTTATGAGCCACCAAGGCTCATAACAACCTATTATCGGTGTTCATATTTGCAACAAACTTTATGTACCTCCATCATTCCCTGAAAGTTTTCTGATGCTTGCTAGCATACTTGCGCTCAATCAGCACCTCGTGATACCACGAAGATACAAAATCACGTAAAACGCAAGTTCATAAGCAATAGATTCATATTAAAAACATCAAAAATGCTCATGTTTGTGCACTTGAGGTTTATTCCCGATGAAAAATTAAAAAGTGTCAGACTGCAGGAGAGATTACTCAAGTCAGAATGCCTGCTAGAATCTGCGAAATTACGAATATTTAGACACATTAGTTAAGGTTCTTATTGAAAATGGCACCTCAGGCCCATTCTGCAACGATGACCTCTTTCACTGTGTCATATAAGAGGGGAACTGTAGTGGCTAGAGCTCTCGTTTCCCATCACGAGTACGCGTACAGCATCCTTTCTTTTGTACACACATTTTCGCACAGGAGGTCCACCTCAACAACAGCCCATTCTTCACTTGGCCTCTTCCCCCAAACACGACGAGGCAAATTCGATTCCCAGCACTGTCGCTCCCAGATTTCCCCCCTTTCATTCCTCAAAAACATTCCTTCCTTTGTTTGTTTGTTTGTCAAACATAACTCAGCCGACTTAAACAGCCCTAGAAAGACATAATACTTCAGATTGAACCATATTCCCTGTAACGCATTTTCTCACTCATTTTTTTTTTAAGAGTCCCTTGCCCTTGCATTCGATTTTATAAACCACTGAAATAATAAGTTTTTCAGAAAAGCAGTTAAATATTTATTGTACTTTTAGCTACGCAATACTTTGAAAGAGCAATTTAATCTATTTGTATGAGTTTTTTAATCTATACTTTTTGCATTGTAAGCCTTTGACATTTAGAATGTTACATGTCATATTTTGTAAATGTTCGATGCAAATGTTTAATCCTAAGGTGCTGCTAACTTGTAAAATATTCTGAAATAAAAAAAAATTGAAAGTGACATCATTTTTGTATTATTTGTGCTACGGCACAACTTAAATCGTTCAAAGATATTTTTAATCCCCCATTATATATACATCTTGTTATAAAATTGGTATACGCTCACAACAATTTACTTTGATGAAACTAAAACATTAATTCCATAAAGTTAATCAGTTAAAGAAATTGCAAATTATCTGAATTCTACATGAGAGGATCCTCAATAAATGTAACTAAATTATATATTCGCCAACTAGATCAGTTCAATATAGTGAGGTATGAGACGCTGTCTTCTAACACATTTATTATTAACTGTGTTGGATAATCTTTTCTTAAAGGTTTATTGTGTTTCTTTACTTTTGTCTTATTTTGATACAGAGTGTGGTCGTTATGTGTATAAAATTTAAGTGCATTTCATATTTTTTTTTTCACTTTTTGCAGCTATTGCGGTACTTACTTATTTGTGCTCTCATGTATTGAACAATTGTCTACTTTTAGTAGGTTTAAAAATTGAACAAATTGTATAGTTACTGTGACAATATAAATTGAAAAGATTACAAAATAATAACACTAGTGTATCAACAAAAAGTGTGCTGTGCGCGAGATCGTTCACAACTACTGTTTTCTGAACAGCAAGTACACTGCCTGGCTGTTAGTAACTGCGCCGACTTTTTACTGGGCCGTGCCGATTGCACTGCCGCATAACTCTAGCACACAGACGTGCCATGCAAACAATAGGTGCTTGTAGAAATCCAACGTCAGTCGAGTTCATTTATTATTGTCCTGTAAGATATACGACTAGAACTAGTTTAATTTCACCTTCCACCTGTTAACATTTAAACATAAATATTTTGGCATTTCCTGCAACTCTACTGCATTCTTGCATTTTCTCGCAGTTCCAAAGAACTCAAACTAAACAGTAATGTGCAGTGTTTGACCATATTGGAAAATATTATACGCTTCAACCAAGGTATGTTTGCCTCTGTTATATTTGGATAATTTGTTGCTGTAACTTTCAAAATACGATTAACCTTAAACAAGAAGTTTGTGCAGTCTTATCTATACTGATGTAACTGAAACCTCTGAAAAGATCTGCACTGAACACCCATAGCAAAATCTTGCTTAGAACTACAAAATTATTAAAATAAATGTATAACTGTTGTGTAAATAATGTATGGATAGTATTTCTAACCTGGAGAACAGTTGTTATTGAAAGACACATTTACGTTTTACGATTGTAAAGAGGACTGATACACACAACGAATACAGTAAGCTAGGGTTATATTTTCCTCCTAAGCGTATAGTGTGCCATGCGAAGCGTTAAAAAATTATTAACTGAACTTTTCACAAAAGTTGTCTTACTGGAATAAAATGAATATCATACAATTTATTTTACCTAAGTTTGCATATTCGCAAATCAATAGCTTAATCATGAATGTTATCAGTATTACATGGAATATACCAGGTTTCATAGTCCATAATGTATAAAAGAAGTGGACAATTGTGCAAGGCTAGTATATTCGTTAAAAATGTTTTCACTTCGACTGCGTTTCTGATATCTAGATATTTACTATTGGCTCAGTGTCTTGAAACAACTTGCCATATTAACTATAACACGATAAATAATAGCAATTATTTGAAAGAATGATTTTTCTTTAGACGTAGTAACATTGGTGGAAAAATCTTCAAAAATTACTAATAAATTTAATTCATTAAATACCAATGCTAGTGTATGAGAATAACTAAGCTATCTAGTAAGGTTTCAGACAATTAATACTCAGTTTCACATATGAAGCGAAAAACCTGAAAAGGACAAACGACAGAAAGAGGCAAAACAATTTAAAACCAAATTTATTCATGAAACAGGAAACAACTTACCATTGATTCTTCATTTATTGAATCCAGGGAAAGCACTGTGACGTGGAAATATACTATAGTTGGTTGCCCTTGGTATTTAGGTGCTTTGTTTTTGTCATAATGCTTTGGGTTTAAGGGCAATATATCCCGCAGTGAAAGACTAGTTTCCATGTACTCCGGCTTAGATCCTGTATATCGTCTGCTTCTGAAAACAAAGAGTAAAATTTTAAATACTTGTAAGAAAGTGTTGTGTACAAAAATTTGTGATAACTTATAATATGGTTTGTGTACAGAATGTATTCGAACAAATAATAATAAACACCAGAGTTGGGTAGAGGAACGCAAATTAAATGTTTTATCAAAAGGAACATGTTATATAATGATACTCCATCTAGGCGGTATTAGCGATAGTAACATGCAGAGGCAGATAATTATCCGACACAAAATGCAAGCTAACATAGCACACAAGACCAGAAGGTAGCATTCTCATATGCCTGTTCAAACTGGCACATACCATTAGCTGTCAATTGGGCGCCACATTTAGAGTAGTCAGCTCCACTCTAGTGTCAACACGCGATTTAATGATATCCCAGTGGCAGAAGTCAGGTGGGGCGTGATCAGTTGATCGTGGTGGCCATGCCCTATGTCCGACTCTGACAATCCACAAATTCGGAAACCGTGTGTCGAAATGTTGACGAACCACAATTTCAAAATGAGGCGCGGACTTTCCCTTATGGAACTACATGACTCTAAGAGAAAAGCCTCCAAGTAAAACGATAACGACTCTACAAAAAGTGGAAGTACGCAGAGCCACTGAAAAGATCAGGGAAGAAAAACTGGCTAAATATTTTATCAATGGCAATTCCAGCACACACACTCACAGATAATTTCACTTCATTCCTTCCAATGGGCATAGAACATGGGTATTCTATCGGCAGTACATGCATGATTGTTGGATGTGTCCATCGTGAATATGACTTCATCTGTAAGACAACCCATCAGTACCAGGAAATTGTTATCTTTATGACACTGCTGCAACATCCAATTGCAGAACACTGAACATTTCAAAAGTCTGCTGAAACCAAGATCTGTACCTCCTGTAAGCTATATGGGCGTAGTAATTGCTCATGTATCATGTTCCACACTACCATGTGTGGTCTGAAAGCTAGTTGTGTTCGGATTTACATGCACCAACACATCTACTTCAAACCTAGGCATGTGCATTCGTTGTCTAACCCCACTATCGAGCTTCGTTACTTGGAGAGTGCCATATAACTAACTATGTGGCATGGCGTGTCTCCACAGTTTAACTTCTGAAAAATATGCAGAGATTAAATGTTGTATCAGAAACTTGTGATCATTTATTTATATACCATAAATAATACAATTTTTATTCATTATACAGAATGATCCTGATCTCCAGGCATAATTCTTTGAAATTATTCGTTATGGAAAATAGGGTAGAAAACAAGAAGCAATTATTAACGAAAAGAAACGGGCTTAAAAAATTAGGAGGTAAAAGTATTAATTTGCAAACTGTAAGAAACTAAGATTAAACCACAAATTCGTGAATAGTGTTAGTCTTATGCTATCAGAAAACATAGGGTGGTTGCTAAAATCTACCAGCGTTAGGAAATTAGGTGGTAACATTTTATGAATAAAAACAAGTGTGTACCCTTTGGGTGTTTATATATTATAATGACTGTGTATCATGTTTACAGCAAAGGAACAAAAAACTTGTTATTGGTGCCTGGAAGGTTGCCCTAAGTATGTTGCATGTTTTCTCCAGAATAGCTCGTTTGAGAGTATTATACACAGGCTACGTTTTGTGTTTCTTTAATGCACATATAGTTATTACGTCATAACAAACAATAAATAATAATGCGTAACATACATTCGTAGGTTAATAAAATAACACCCACAAATTCCCTGGTGATGGGCGATGTTATCATCTGCCAAATGTTTACAGAAAAATAGATATCAGGTGAAGCCACCCCTATTCACGTATCTGTTTCCTCTCTAGAAATTAGTATAATTTTCTTCGTTCTGGCACATGATACTGAGATGAGGATTGAGGATTGTCTCGGTCAGTTGTTCCTGCTCCCTGAGAATGGTAGTGGGATCGTGCTCGATGGTCACCTTGTGTTGCTTAACCCATCAAAAGTCCCCGTTTTATCCCAAAATCACTTCAGAAATGTATTATTAAACAACTACTTCACCTATTCCCCCCCAAATTTCCAAAAAAACTGAACCTTTTTTTTTATTGATTTTTAAAGTATTTATTTTTCGCACAAGTCCACAAACAAGCATGGCAGTTCCAAGACTCTTTGATTTGTGAGCTAAGCCCTGTGGAAGGAGAGACAGCTGCCATGTATGTTCGTCTTATTTACCCAACCATCATATTGTATGATGTCCCTCGATGGTGCCCATGTTTGACATTCGACCTACGTTACTTTGAACCCGAAAAATCTTAAGAATTCAAAACAAATTTTAAAATAATAATGAAATTGTCAAATATTTAAAAAAAAAATTTTATGCTTTTTTTTAAATTAAATAAACACCAAAAATAAAATATATATTTCCAAAAAAGTATTTTCAAAATTAAGTTTACAAAGTATGAAAAATAAAATAAAAATAAAAATATAGACTTATATGAAGCATTTGTTCTCTGTACTTCTCTCTGGTGTTCGAGTCTCGTAAACATGACAGAACACACACACACCCAGTTCCACCTGGTTTGGTAACCAGCAATCGACTGACCAATGCGAATTAAACATTGGCTATTAATTAAGCCAATATGACGGCTCCCCTCCTCCCCTCCCCATACTCACTATATCACGACCAATAAGTCGCCTTCGCTCCATCCCCACTAACGAATCATTTGTTTTTTATCAAACTGGACCCCACAAATTAGTCACCTGTAGTCCACCCCTCCACTTACTTGCAATAGCTCAATTCCTGACCAGCATACAATTTTTTTCTGCATTCTTCCACAAGAGTGTGCTGATAACTCTTGTTTTTATCAACAGCAATCAGAGAGCCTACATTTAACCCATTCTCAAACCTATCGGCTAGAATACAGTGATGTTGATTTATGCCAAATGGCAACATGTCCCAAATTACTCCAAGTTTTTTTCTGCCCACGAAGTATGCAGCTCGGTGTTTTTCATTGTTTTCTCTCTTTCATTATTTATTGTAATATTTTTTTGTGTTTTTCAAAAGTTGATAATATTTTATTATAATTTTAATTGCGTCAGAGCACTTTTACGAAGTACATTTTATATAAAGCCTACAATACTCGACAACAAGTTAAAAAAAGGTTAACACATCATATTTAAAAATATGTTTTAAGTTACTAAATTGTACATGGATTATAAACAATAAGTTATTTACAATGCCTCTCATTGGTAAGAAGAGGACATTAAATGATAATGTTCTAAGAGGGTAGTATACGTTTTTTTTAGCTCTAAATGATTAACTGTATCTTGAGTGCATCCCAAAACCATCAATGCCATTTGTTTTTCCTCGCTACATGTCATCTTTATTTTTACTTTGCCACTTCTTCGATATCATTAACACATTATAAATAGCAATATTCGGGGTCTTGAATTATTTCCAAAATGCTCATGTTACTTCAGTTCTGGTTTTTAGTAGTTACATTCCAACCACCCAATATGTTTTACATCAACTTCCTGTGCTAGGTGACGAGGAAATGGTTGCATCATTACTACAAAAATTCAATCACAACTTTGTGGAAACGGCAATAAACTTTTTTGCTTAGCATATTTTTCACATATATTGTCATAACGAGCTAACAGACGATGGCATTTATCACACCTATATGCCATATAAGATGGGATCAAATGATATGTCTGCTCCTCATGTCGTCTCTAACATTGTTGCTATTTGCGAAGGCTTCATCACAATACTTGAATAGTAGGATTGACGATTTTGCCTTCATGTGTGATGCTGATGATGCCACTGTAGGAGACATACCAGAACAAGTCGATTCCACGGTCACAGACCCTGTTGACTTTGGGATATCTGAAGACATCGCGGACACAGAAAAAAGCACTACTGTAGAAGTGAAGCCACAGACGCTAGACAAAACGATCTGAACCTCAACTATTATGTCGACGAATTGACAATCCAAATAGCTAATTCCCCTTTTCCTCCTCGCTCCATATCCCCAAAAACTCACCTCCATACTGATATTTTCCATTACACATCAAATGTTTCATAGTGTAGGACTCTGTTTACTCCCAGAATCGTCTGTGCGAACCCCTGCATATTTCGACCTAAATCTTTATTACACCCATACGTCAATAGGCTTGTAGTGTTTGTGTAAAACATTTAGAGTCCCTTACAATTTAATTAATATTTCACACATCACATAAATCAATGTTTCTTTAAATATTGGTTCAATAGTTTAAAAAACGGAACGACTAAAGAAAGGCATATAAATTTTATGAAATTTACCATACAGATAGATAGTAGACGACAGATATTATACAATTTAAAAAATCCATCTAAAATTCGTGTTATTTAAAGGCATGTTCTAAAATATTCACTATTATCATATGAGAACATTGTCTAAAAAATGTTTTTAGAAACGTACACGCACTGCCTTAGTAAGCTATTACAGTAGAATGATATAGCCGAGTTGGCACCATCGACGTCTGGCATTGAGCGTCAGAGCTGTTCATGCTCTGTCATTTCGCCCAGCAGACGACTAACCCCCTTTTCCCCCCTCATCAAACTCCCCTTGCCTGTGCTCATTCCGCCGAATGCAGACATCTTGGTGATTTTATAGTTTTTCATTTGTTTTAGATTTCTGGAAGACGCCATCATGGTTTTCATATGTTTACTTTTACATCACCTAGGTGGCGCTAGTCATTTTCATTAATCAAGAATGGAAGTTTGAAGGGTGGCTTTGGCGGCGCGCAGCGCCCCACCTTTAAGGGATAGAGGGTTGGAACAAAATTTGTGCACAACTTTGAACCTTCNAACTCTACCACCCAGGGAGGAGATGCTGCGACCAGAGGGGTGTGTTTTTAACTTTGGTCGGTGCTGGAAGTCGCAGTTTTCGGTCGATTTTGCCAGGATTTGAGGGAGGACTGTCTCTTTGGACCTTCCCTCGGCCGTTGGGTCAGTTATTCCCTTTTGGAAAATCTCGGTACCCCTGAGGGGACGGGGGCATTTATGTTTTTAGGCTCTTGAAACCACAGTTTTCGCCCGATTACGGTGGCATATCTTGTATTCGGGTTGTCTTCGGACCTTTCCTCGGCCGTTGGGTCAGCTATGCCCTTTTGAAAAAATGTCGTTACCTCTGAGGGGAGGGGGCATTTATTTTTTTCGGCTCTTGAAGCCACAGTTTTAGGCCGATTGCGGCGGGATTTGAGGGACCCTCTCTTCGGACCCTCCCTCGACTTAAAGTTAGCTAGGCCCTTTTGGATAAATGTCAAAACCATAAAAGTGTAACACAATATGTACCATAACTATCGTACGAAGTCAGTTGACCCATATTTCGCGTACCATAATTAAAGTACAGTGTGCCATATATTCGGTATTTTGAACGACAATTTAGAAATTCGTACTGTAGTGGACTCAGCACCGCTCAAGTTTACCTTTAGGCCTGAAATGAACATGGTTGGGTCATACCATTATTAGATCTGCACCACACATATCGGTATTTCATACGATAATTTTGAAATTCATTCCACAATGGACTCTACACTTACCAAGCTTATCGCAGGCCATATTTATTACGAGGGTTTCAGATTGCGCGCATGTAGATGCTTCACAATTGTTAACTTAAAATGCGGGTTACGTGGGCCATTCTTCTTTTCAGGCCAGCACATATCGCAGGCCATATTTTAGAATTGGTTTCAGATTGTACGCAAGTACCTGCCCAGGCCATATTTATGACCTGGGTTTCAGATTGCACGCATGTAGATGCTTCACAATTGTTAACTAAGAACGCGGGTTGCGCGGGCCCTGCTTCTTCTGAGGTCAGCATTTATCGCAGTTATTGTAGCCCCATAGAACAACATTAATATAATTACACTCTTGTCAAAAAATTTAAAAAAAAAGTGGGCTTCAAATTGCACCCGTTTACCTGCCTCACCCAATGATAGTAAACCCGCGGATTTAGCGGGCCGACTCCCTTGTCATTTTCATTATTCAAGAACGGAAGTTTGAAGGGTGACTTTGGGGGCACGCAGCGCCCCACACTTAAGGGGTAGATTGCTTGAACAAAGTTTGTGCACACCTTTGAACATTCCTCTTTCGATCCCCCCATCATCCCTTCCTCACTCTACGCCACCGGGAGGAGATGCGGCGACCGGAGGGGTCTGTTTTAAACATTTTCGACTCTGGAAGTCGCAGTTTTCGAAGAATTTCGTCAGTATTTGAGGAAGGGCTGTCTCTTTGGACACTCCCTCGGTTCACAGTTAGTTACACCCTTTTGAATAAATTTCGGTTACATAATGTTGTACCATAATATGTACCATAACTATTGTACAAAGTCACTTGGTTTATATTTCGCGCACCATAATTATGGTAAAGTGTACCCAAAACTTCTGTATTTTGTGCGATAATTTCGAAATTCGTAGCATAATGGTTTCTGCACCGCCCTACTTTACCTATTGGCCTGAAATAAATATGGTTGGGCAGTACAAGTATTAAATCTACACCACACATATTGGTATTTCATACGATAATTTCGGAATTCCTTCCGCAATGGACTTTACACTTACCAAGCTTTTCGCAGACAGTATTTAAGACCTGGGTTTCAGATTGTACTCATGAACATGCTTCACCGTTCTTGAGTAAAAAGGCGGTTATGCGATACACTTACCAAGCTTATCGCAGGCCGTATTTATGACTTGGGTTTCAGATTGCAATCATGTACATGCTTCACTGTTCTTGAGTAAAACGCGGGTTATGCGGTACACTGACCATGCTTATAGCAGGCCCTATTTATGACCTGGGTTTCAGATTACACGCATGCACATGCTTCACCGTTCTTGAGTAAAATGCGGGTTATGCAGTACACTTACCAAACTTGTCGCAGGCCGTGTTTAAGACCTGGGTTTGAGGTAGTGCGCAATGTACATGCTTCACCGTTCTTGAGTAAGAACGCGGGTTATGCAGGCCACCTAGGAAAACATTCATACAATTACACTCTGTCGAAAAAAAGGGTTGGTTTCAAATTGCGCCCTTTTACCTGCCTCACCCAAGGATAGTGAAGCCGCGGATTCCGCGGGCGGACCCCTGGTGTATTAATAATCGATTTCGTCACCAGGCGAGATGTTGATTTAGCCATCAGATGGCCGCCATATTTGCTTATGTTTTTAAAGTATAGGATGCGCTGTCGGCGCTCCCAATGAATGATTCTATTTTCAACACATAGGTTGCGTTAATTTCTCGATTTCGCCACCAGGCGAGCTGTTGGCACCCTCCCATTATGTCGATTTACCCCCTAAAGTGAGCTGTCGGTACTCATATTCTACACCCAAGAAAACCTGTAATTTTCAACCTATTAAAAAAATAATTTTTCCAATTAGCGGTGTACCTTCATGCATAATTGATTAAAATGGATAATTTTTTGTATTAAAACTTGAATTAAGACCTATCCAATAATTTTTTGTTTTCATTCTAATTAAAGTATCATTGAAATGGAGTATTTATTCTGTTATTCCTCACCACAAAACTTAAGTCCGACCAACTATCCACCATTGCTTAATCCTTTAACACTACGGCTCTTGTTTTCAGTATTGTCCACCAAAGCATGCTAGCATGGGGAAGTATTGAATGGGAACAATATCGACCCTCGGCACAGTTTCTCTTCTGATGCCAGAGGTAACACAGCGCTCTCTCACCCCTCGCTTTTTAGCATTCTGACTGATAATTACATATATATTATTACATCAGGTCGTGTGGCATCCGCGAGAAACGCAATCTGTAGCCACCACTGACGGAAAAAAACAAAAATTTTTTGGAGACGAGTCATTGCATATGTAGGACGAATCGTTTCGACAGTGGCAGCGACGGTGACAGCATGTATGGGTTGGTACAACGTCCAGTATTCAAGTGTTGACAGCAGTGAGTTGTACTTTGCTCTTCTTGCTGAACACGCAGGCAGCCGATGGCTCGCTCACATCTATGTACAGCAAACTGTACGTTCAGCAGTGGCTTCACGCCAGCTAAGAAAACTTGGAAAATTTCACACTTGGAATATAATTTCTAGCATAAATATTTACTATGTCGATCATGCATATATTCAGACATATCTAATGTGAAACAACGTAAAGTAAAAAACGTTTTATAGCTTTAACCCCTTATGCCAAAGTAAGCTTTGTAACAATCTATGGGGAAAATAAAACCTCACATGTCAGTTGCCACAGGGGAAAAATAAGCTTTAACTCGTAGATAATGTGCATTATGGTTAGCATGGGAAGGACCCTACCAGACGAGATGAAAAAACTTGTGACCGACTTACTAGCTGCTAACTTATCTTTGCTGCCCTGCCCAGGAATACATTTTTTAATGTGAAAATATACTTCGTCCTCGTGTTATCTTCGCTCAGCTTGAACTCATAGATGCACTTAAATAAGAACACTGACTACTGGCAGACCGACCCCTCACAAGACTAACCCCTAAATGACCAAAAATGAGCCATAAATGACCCCTAAAAACCCCTGATGACCGACAATGACCCATGAAACACCCATAGCGATACATAAATAACCCATAATTAAAACAAATGACCCTTAAATTACCCATAATGAACCATAAATGCCCCCCTATTGTGGTGCATGTGGTAATAAGTGCGGTGCTGATTATAATGCATGTGGTGCTGATTGTGATACATGTGGTTCTGATTGTGGTGCATGTGGTGCTGATTGTGGTGCATGTGTTTCTGATTGTGGCGTTTGTGATGCATGTGGTGCTCATTGTGGTGCATTCAGTGCTCATTGTTGTGTGTGGTGCTGATTATGGTGCATGTGGTGCTGATTGTGGCGCATGTGGAGCTGATTGTGTTGCATGTGATGCTGATTGTGGTGAATGTGGTGCTCATTGTAGTCTGTGTGGTGCTCATTGTAGTCTGTGTGGTGCTGATCGCGGTGATGATTGTGGTGTGTTTGGTGCTGATTGGGGTGTGTGTGTGGGTCAGATGCTTAAATAAATTCTCTATATTTTAAAATGCAATTGTGTAGTCCATACACTAAATCCAAAAAGTGGATAGTTTATATATTAATATCGCTTTAAAAAAAAAAGATATATATATATATATATATATATATATAGGCAGATCCCTTGGTATATTTCACTGCTTCCTGGGTAAACTGTACCGAACAGAAACTTTTTGTTGTGGCTGTATTTGGACTTTGCTCTAAAAGTGCCTAGCACCATGGAGGGCTTCCACCATGCTTCACAATTTGCCACTGAAAATGTTTTGGACTTTGCTTTGAACCAGGCAGCACACACAATCAGTATCGGAGGAAGGAATCGAACATGACCAACATTAAGGAACCATCCAAACGTATTCCTGGAGTGATTTCGAGAAACCATGGAAAAACTCAAAAAGGATGTCTCTGCTGAGAACTGAAAGTGGTTCCTCCCGAATGCATGTACGGTGTTTTATCATGGCAGCATCTCGTTAAGTTTCAGAGCAGCAGGAACGTCACCCCACCGTCGACGGGTGGTATGTACATAAGTATGCATTTCGCCTCACAAATATTTATGTGGATGTCTTTCTTGGTCACACTACCATCGAATTCTGCTACTGGGACAATGGATACCTAAGAGGGTAAACGGAAAAATGCGATATGAAGTGCTGGAAATTACGAAACTTCCCTCGATTGCACGAATCGAGCTAACAGCTGGTAAGATGTTGTGGCTCTCAGATATGTGCTGTCTTTCACAGCACCCAATAACTGCAAATACTCTCGTCATCTTAAAAAGTGACCTTTTTTTTTCTAGATGCACTCCTTAATATGGACTACATGGAAAAGCAATCGCCCGCTTTGATGTTTTTTTAAAACAGATTTTCCTCATGAGGGTTTTTCGTAAGGCTGATGATTTCCGCTGATGTTATATCAAGGCCCATTTTCGGCAACTAACTGTACGTTAAGTATGCTGGCAATATGGTGATGACAATGAGTTTATGAGCTGCTGAAACTGATTTTTTTCCCTCCGATTCTTTGAATTTTACACTGATGATTTTTTTCTTGCCGATAATAATGTATATAATAATGTATCTGGCAATGACTCGTGATTTAAAAGCACGTATGGTGGATAGAGAAACCAGATATTTTTCAAACTAATTCGTGTATTATCGCATTCAGAACTGTGTAGCTGAAGTAGGAGAGGCGTGGTGTAATTTTCCCCAAGCATGTATATTGCTCAAATATACTGTAAAATTAATAATTAGGGTTGTGAAAATTAACGGTGAAAAGTCCTGTTGAAGTTTCATCAAATGCACACTGATGGACGGGAATGGACTCGAGCTTGCATTATTTCGAAAATTGCACCTAGGAAAAACTGTAAATATTACTAGGGTAAGTTGAATATGGCGATGAAATATAGTGTTATAAAGGAGGAGCCGATTAATAACAGCAGGAAATGTGCAGGTTTGTGGAATTTTTATATTTGTTAAAATCTTGATGTTGACAGGGGGTTTATACAAATACGTGAAGAGATATAACACATCACTCGCAATGTCGTAAGCTGACGATGAAGCATAGAAAAATACTTCTGTTCTGATTGGGAAGTGTTTTCTCTGGTCTTGGGGCGGGTAAGCTTTTTAAGTAATTTATCGTGTGAAATGGATGTTCAATAGATAGGATGATAGAATTTAACAGGTGTTTTTCCGTCGCCTGCAAAAAGGAATTCTGTACTCTCTCGTGATTTCTGATGCTCGATTTTTTTAATTGGCACTACAGATTTTCTCATTTTTTTTCGTATTATTGAGTCTCACTTACGTACGAGGTCCTGAAAAGAGTAATACTTCGTTCAGTGGTACTGTCAAAATTCAAATTTCCTTCATATATGGGGGGAAAAAACACGAGAGGTGTTAATAGTTAAGTTTTTATACTATCCATGCGATATTTTTTCAGTGTAGTTTTATTTTAAAACTTTTTGATTCGCTTTGCTCCAAGAAAAATAATATAATCTGGTTGTAGTTTGGTGACTTGTCCATCCTGCCATTCTAGACTTGTCTATATATCCTTCTCGTTCGTGTTCGCCTATTTGACAAACGTAAAATAGTAGCGTGACATTTAGTTTTTTAGGTGGCGTGCAAGCTAAAATTATAATAAAAAAGTAAAGTTTACATCCTTTTAAGACGGAGCGAGTTGTTATGGCAAACGGGAACGAGTAAGGACTCGGCCAAGAAACCATCTCTACATTCACCTGAAGCTATTCTTAGAGAAGAAATTCGGCCGAATGAGTCGAAAATCGAACCCGGGTTCCCCCTGAATATGGGGCTCACCCGGTGATGACTTGTGTTTGCAGATATCATCTGTGTTTATTATCCTATTTATTAAAGTTGGCTTGTGTGAGAAATAAAACATGCTGCTGGNAGCCAATCTAAAACAGCTCTCCAGTGCGCTAGGCCTAAGTCCAATTCAACACCTGGTGTAGCGCGGCTGGACGTGTGCCTAAGCTCAGATTACGACTGCACGTGTCTCTAGTTTACTTCCTTAATGAAACTCGTATCCACTTCTTTGAGTACGCTTTTGTCTTAGTAGTTTTTTAGTTCATCTATCAGTCTCGCCTGCAAATTGTGATATTTCGGGCTCTTTGCGTTAGTGTATGTGTGTGTATGACGTATGATTAAGTGGAGAAAGTACCTTTGTTTTCTTCTTTTTCAGTTTCATAGCATCATAAAGTATACTTGGTTTCACTGGAATAAATCAAAAATTTCACATTTGATTTATATTCAAACAAAAAATAAAGGTGTGGTTCAAGCCAGTATTTACTAACAAAAAAAAATTAGTACACGTAATTAATTTTCTAGCATTCAAAAGGTATTAAAATAACTCGAAAATCTCATGGCCTCCGGAATGAACTGGCTGTAATATGCTCCAATATTTTGGCACTCGTGAAGTATTTCACTATACATCTCGACGAGGTTGAACGATGGCGACTGACTGCTGATACCGGCTTGTTTGGTAACTGAATCAGATCTGATTTCGGGAGGTGATAATTTCCATCCTGCGCATATCGCACAAAATCGACTTCCGAGCACATACACAGGGTAATAGGGAATTATGACAGAGTCCAACATGGCCGGAATGTCCACGTTCGGAATATGCCCTCCATCCTTCCACAGTCCATGGGTCTGGAAAGATTGCTGATGAAACGTATGTTGAGTGGTGCGGTCGAGGTGCTCCCATTGACACAGCGATAAAAAAAGTGGAAACTTTTGTTTTCTCGTCGTCGTCTCGTCCTTTCGAGTAAATTTATTGGATGAGGGCGTCTTCAGGAGGTTCTGCATGGTCTGATGGACTGGCCTGTTGGTGTGTTTCGTACAAATAGTAATGATAAGCATCTAAAGCCTGCCTACTTGCCAGCATGTGATGTCTCAATGCCTTCATGCAATTGGTCAGCTGTAATCATGTGGTAACTCAGTTAATAGATGGTCAATGTCTGAACAAGGTATTAATGGTGCAATACGATTGGTTCAAATTCAATATAACGTTATAGGGCTTGTAAACGCGTATATTATAAGCAACGGGGGTCAGCTGAGAGACTTCGTTTGACAACGGCTAATGTGATGGGTGGATCGTATCTGCTAGTTTCTGCAGCTTCATATCTAAGTCTTATTCTGCATCTGCAATGTATCCGGACACTCCAGAGCTAATGGTATCTACGGCAGTGCCATCGACTTCTTCGGGGGTAGTACCAGCAGTGCCATCGACTTCTTCGAGCAGAATGCATATAGTTGCATCGCCATCGACCTCTTCGGATGGGCTGCAAACAGTAGCACCCCTGTCATCTGCTGTTGGCATAGTACCAATGTCGCCATAGACTTACTGGCCCATACTACCGACTTCTTGAGTCTTACATTCTTCCTCTTTAGTCATATAATCTACCTCTTCGGCTGAGGCATCTATGTGTCTACAGGAATTTCCAGAGTCTTCGTGAATGTTTGTCACAGTGCCTGCAGAAGTACCATCCAGTTGTTCAGCTACGACTACTGCATCGCCAACTGGACCACCGTCTTCTGTTACAGCGACAAGTGTATGGTCAACCACCTCTGCTGAACCGTTCCGAAATTATAAATGTCGCTTCTGTGAAAAAAATCCTTCACTTGCCGCAGCAGTGTCAGTTGCCATGAGAGGCTTGGCTGTACAAAGACCCCCGCCCAAAAAAAATGCACGTGTTCGAAGTATGGTGTGTCGTTTTCACGGATGGTTGGTCTAAGGGTGCATATGAATATATGCAAGGGACTTCCTCCAAGAAACATAGAGGATGGACCTTCACAGCTATCGACATATGTTGACCTTCCGGAATTTATCCAACAAAATCGTGGCATAATCAATCCCCACAACTATGACAACCAATGTTTCAAGTTGTCAGTGCTTGCTGGATTTGTTAAGTCATCGCATCAGCGGTATTTGGACAAGAGGACAGCTGAGGTGCAAGAATAGTTTGATTTTAGCAGATTGGATTTTCTGAATCCTCTACAGCAAATAGGGGTCTTTGAGAACAACAACCCTAGTGTGTGTAAATTTGTACTCGCTGAATGCTAAGGTAAAAGTGGTGCCAACACGTGTTGTGACTAAGAATAAGAAACCTGTACATATCGATTAAAAACTTTTCAAGACTGGTGCAATAACAGATTACTTCGCATGGTTACAAAGTTCATGTCTGCAAACAGTGTTTTAAGCATTATACTGATAAGTCACGGAAATCAGGACTTGCTGGGGAACAGTGCCATGAAATACACAAAACAAAGTATAAAAGATAAGCTTTCAATGTGTATATGTGTTTTCTCATGTCGTATTTATATAAATAAATGTTGTGTAAAAAAAATGTTGTGTATTATTTATTTAACTCCCTCCCCTGCTTTATATAAAATTATTTTAAATAAAAATATTTATGTTGAAAAAAAAATTAAATATGACAGTTTACGTATTTTGCAGGAATGTCAATGTCACAATTCGGTACAGGTCGATAGCAGGCAGCATAATCGAGAAATTAATGCCCCCTATGTGTTCAAAATGGAATTTAACATGGAGGGTGCCGACAGCACAACCTATAATTTTAAACCTAAAAAAATATGGATACTATCTGTTGGCTAAATCGACAGCTCGCCTGGTGACGAAATCGATTATTAATAGACTGGTGCCACCTAGGTGATGTAAAAGTAAACATATGAAATCCAAGATCGCATCCTCCAGAATTTATAAACAAATGACAAACGAAAAAACCACCAATGTGGCTGCATACGATATAATGATGAGGGGTGGTGGGGGTGGAGGCTGGCCGACTAAAAAGCCAATAGCATTTGGTGATGGGGATCTCAGTCCTCTGCAGGGTGTGGTGCTGGGAGAACCTCCGGAAATGAAAGTTTTTAAAAATTAATATTTTCTAATAACCATTTTTAAAAAAATTTAATAATTTTTTTTAATTTTTTTATGTTTAAAATAATTTTTTGGATTTTTTATGGATTTTCAAGGTCGAAGGTCACTAGGTCAAGGCCAAGGTCACCAACATACAATATTGTGGACATAATGGCCACAAGCCGACCGGAATGACAGAGCGTAAAAAGCTCCAATGCTCCATGCCAGATGCCGATGGCGACAACTCGGCTATATTATCCTATTTATTATATGCAAGGTAAAATATGTCACGAATGATTGTAAGAATAAGGGGCAGATCTAAGGGAGGGCTAAGAGGATTTGAGCCCGTACCTTGAATCTAGATTTTACACTGTATAAAATCACATTGTTAATAGTGTGGTATTAATACATTTACTCATTAAACTAACAGGAATTTTAAACATTTATTAGATAACATTTCTATGAAGTACTGACATTTATGTGTAGTTTTAAATCTTAATGCACACTGTTGAGCAATTGGTTTGATCGTAATGCAGAGTTTCACCCCTGAAATAGCCTCATCCCCTCAAGGACCTCTAGATCTGCCACTGGTGAGCATCAGCACCTTGCGAAAGGCTAAACCAGTCGCAGAATTATAGCGATGTTCATCGTCACAAGCATTTTGTTAGGCGAATTGTGGCTAGATGACATATGATGACGCGTTGACAGCAGGAATGGCCTCATGCACATAAACAGCGGGTTAGACGGTGGCAGAACTGGCTTAATCAGCTCTTGGAACACATGTTGCTGGAAGGCTGCGACATCGGTGAGTGTGTGCTGGTTAGACTCTGGAATCAGAGGCATATATATATGCGAGAATGATGCCATATATGGCGCATACTGACACGTGCATGGGCGATGACGATGCTATTGCCGGAATCTGATAATCTGGTTGGAAGCATCACTATTCTCGGGATGCTGTCAGCAGACTGGTGGTTTATGCTCCACCTGGGGAAACCCCATGACACAGTTCAGTGTTAGGATGGTAGCATGTGGCAAGCAATTTTGAGCTAGGCCAAGGACTTTGTCTGTGGTATAGCGCAGCTGTGTCTGGGTGTCTTGTGGAACATGGCACGGGTCTATGTTCATGGACAAGCTACTTGAATCTGAAATGACTCATAGGAGGTTGGGAACTGTGCGAATCGCCTCTGCTGAATGCTGTTGTCGTTAGAAATTTCCATGTGCGTGCGTACATACCAGTAGCTGTAGTAGCAGCCCATTTGCTGTAGTTGATGGTAGGGTGACTGAGTGTGCATAATAGTTCGCAGGATAAATGCATACCATTTTTGTTCAGTGTCTGGAATACAACTGAAGGTAGGGAGATTCTCATGCCACTAAATTTGAATGAGGCGAATAGTTGGCAGCCTATAACTCAGGGTGATTCGGGCGATTTTGTGTATAGTCACAAACCCTCCAAAACCAGTCCAAAGACGAGGTGTATCGTTTGTGTGGCAGCTGTGTGTTCCTCCTCTATGAGGTCCACTTATGTTTGAACCTGTCGCTGACGAGTCGCTGCTTTTTATAAGTAAGTTTCACCAGCTTGCGCACCCACAGACAGCTGTAATCGGCATATAAGTCGTTGGTGACCACTTCGAATTTACACAGTTTGCTCATCTATTTCTTTTGCTTGGACTCTGCAAAGTACATCGGACCTCGCAGTAACCGCATCTGCAAATCAACACATTTCCCACTTAGAGGTACAGAATATTGAGTTCGTCCTACTTCAGCTTGTAGTAGTGCTTGGTCGGCCAGTAGGTTGTCTTCTTGCTCTTCTCATCCAAGAGTTTCCATGGGTATGGGGATTGAATTACCACATTCTATATTTGCTGTCTTTGAATGATATGCAACTTCTCGAGCAAGTTGACTCTTCTACTCGAAAAACCTTGCATATTAGAGTTAATTTGGTTTCCGTCTATTCTAGAAGCCGACTAAATGGATATTGTGTATGGATCATCATTTTGTATATACTCTGTAGCACTCACAATGATATCTTCACATCTTTGTTTCGTCAATTTCACGATACAAGCTGGCCATAATGTGGAGAGGTTTGGTCTTCTTTTAACGACGAGGTCTTTGAGCGCCGATCAAGATGAAACGGGGTGGAAATGGAGCAGTGCCAGAATGCAAGGATGAACGTAACTGTAGGTACCTGAGAAAACCTACGGACGAGCAGCATCGTCTGCCAAGAGTCACTCATGAAAAATCCGGGGTTCCCTTCTGGGAATTGAACCCAGTTGCCTTGGGAGGGGTGTGAGCGCCCTCTCTCTCTCTCTCTCTATATATATATATATATATATATATATATATAAGGTTAACTGTAGACAAGGGTTTTTAATTTTGTTGCATTTGGTTTCACACAACTGTGCTAGTGGCATCTCCTACCATTAGAAAAAATGGTGTATTTTCTTCTGGGTACTCGGCGAAGAATCATATGGCTTTCACCAAGCATCAGATTACTCGTATATAAATACGAGTCAAATAATTCCTTCGAGACCAAGTATTCTAACAGATTAGGCAAATCTTTTTATTGATTGATTTATGGTTTACGTAAAATATGAGTTTGGGAGCAAACACTCACGTATTGTAAATATAGCACAAATATTAATGGTGATTCGCACCTACAATCTTTGCATTATATATCCCACATTGTACCGCTGGGCTAGACAGTATAACAGAAAAATCGCCTCCAGATGATAAATGAGCTATCAAGTTACGATGTTCATGACTTTCCCATTAGATGGTATTCGTATAGTGTGGTGAAGTGCTGCACTCTGGTAAGAGTATCACTTATCGGCAGATATGTCTGTGCAATATGGTGCTATATTGATCACGAAGGAATATTTCTGAAATATCGTAACTGCAATATGGTCCAACAATAAAAATCAATATATAGCATGTTGCGATATTAGCATATGCGATATTACCGATATGCAATTGTTAGTGATATGCGATTATTGCAATTTTGCGATGTTAGCGACACTGCAATACTGACAAGACTATAATATTTATAATTTTACCTACACGATTGCCGTAATCTCACTGAAAAAAGAACAACATTTCCAAAACGGCTTACTCTTAGTTTGCATCATATAATTTTAACATTATTTTCAGTATGAAAAATATACATAATAAAATCAATAATATGTTGCAATCTACAATGATAATGCAATGGGGTGTCTTTCTCTCTCAATAGTGTCGTCATGTAGAATCGTCTACCAACCCTACAGCAGTAAAACCAAGTTCGGAAAGCAAACCATCAGCTGACTGATACACTTATTGTTCGTACATTTATGATGGCACGAGATACAAAAAATATATTAATATTTCAACTTCTTTTAGCCAAGAGGTAAAAATACTTTTACCTTTTTACTAACCAATCGGGTATTTGAAATTTTGGTGTCGTTTAAATGTAGTTATTCTAGAAATATAAGAAAACATGTTTTTGAAGAATATGAAATGTTGCTAATTTAAAGTGTATAATGCCTGGGTTTTAATTTTGGCCAGTATTTCCTCATTAAACCAGAATAAGTATGGGCTCGGCCACGAGCATGAACGAATCGTCTGTGCTTTATTATGAGTACATATTTATCATCCGTAGGATTTATCTCAAAAGTTAATATGTTTGTGTGTGATTTCGTGGAACAATTTTATCTAGGATCGGTTAGATTAAAATTTCATACATACATGCGTCCTACCTATAACATATGAATCTGTAGCAGCATGAATTGTGAATTATTAATTAGTAGGCACAGAAACAATCATAGGCCCTAAGTAAATTCGACTAGTTGCAATAGTATTAGTCACGTTCTTGGATCTGCTAATGGGATATAATTTGTAAGTAATACCATTAAAATTTTTAAAAATAATTGTATAATACATACAGCCATGCAAAATATCCATGCATTGGAAAATGTCCAACCATATTGAGTACCCACAGAGATACACAATCTCATTAAGTTAGGAGTGTTGTTAGTACCTGTAACGAGGGTCGAGTTGATCTGAGAGATATGCAGGGGGCTACGAGAACTTTAGCGCCCATGATAGGGCTGAAGTTAGACGAACATGGCAGTAAGACGATATGCTAGGATGGTGGGAAAAATTCGCCAGTCAACGTTTTGTAGAAAGTTGTAAATCAATAAATGCACGTTTGTTTCTATACTGATTTTCTAGCAGTTTGCTCTTTTAAACAAGCTTTCAAATTTAGTGAATCATTTATGTTTAATTGCAATAAAAGGAGATATGTAACCTCATAATGTTTTCTAAACATACTTATGTTCTCTGGATAAGCCGTTTTAAGGTGTTTTTAATTTTTTTTATATGACAGCACTCTTGCAAACATTATTTCATGTGTCACATTCAGCAAACTGATTTTAGTATTCTTTAACAAGTTCGTTTATATTTTCCACAAGTGTAGCTAAATGGAGTTAATATGATACTAACATTTCGGCAAATTCAATTTCAAAACTAAGTGTAGTAGATAGGAATAACCGATATGTGGACAAGTGCTGGGTGGTTGATCTTTGGTTCGTCCGTCCACCATCTTTGATGGCATCGTGGTGGCAATATTTTGTGTTTTTGAATCCTAGTTTTGACATTGGGGTGTCAACTATTTTGTTTCCGGTTGTCATCTTTTTTCTGTTGTTCATTTTGTTTTCCATCCACCATCCTGTTTTCTACTATTATTCTCTCGATATTTCCCATTTTTCCTCAAAATTCCCATTTTACCTTTAAAATGTGCTTTTTCCCCTCGAAATGTTTGGAATTTTTCCTGTATAGTCTTAGAATAATTATTTTTACTCTTTAATTTTTACTCCTCCTAAAAACATCTCTGCGATGTTGAGGTGGTTCATTTATACTCTTATTTCGCTAAAAATAGTACAATTGCACAATGTTTGCTGGATGCAGCTGGATCTGTGCAAAATAACAGCCAAGTTGTGCAAACAGCCCCCAGCCACTACAATATCGGCCATCTTAGATTAAAATATGAGGTCACATCCATCGATTGTGCTTAGTAATAATTTTGTAAATAAAAGTATGTATTAACATTTTTTGTTAAATTTTAAAACTTACAGACAAATCTAATCGAGCTACCTGTCTGTGGATTCGTATATTTCAAGGAGAAATAGATTATGATGTCGCAACCAATGATTATGTGAAGTATAATTTTATAAACCAAGTTTTATATTTAAATTACATTTTTATTTAAATTTTCTAACTGGCAGACATAATTGTATTTAGTGACGTGTCTACAGACCCGTATTAAAAATAATTCGATTATGTCGTCACAAACACAAATTATACCAAACATAATTTTATAAATAAAAAGTATGTATTTAACTTAATACATATTTATTTAACTTTTAAAATAAGTATAAAGCGACGTGTCTATAGATTTGTATTTTCAAGGAGACGTCAATTATAATTTTAGAAAATGTTATTACAGGTTTATGACCAGTATATTTTTGGAACCATGTTTTCAAGACAAATGCTCATATGTATAACACCATGAACTTTGACAATTCGCCCTGTTCAACACCATATTGAATTTATTAGGCATAGGCATTATTTTTTGTTTTTATAAGTAATTGCATAACCATCCTGAGCCGCAAACACACGACATTGGTTGCCCTACCACAGGTCATGTTGGGGCTGCGGTGGCTGAGTGGTTAGACTACTTGCCTCCCAAAAAGATGAACTGGGTGCAATCCCTGGCCAGGTCTCTCCCGAATTTTCGAAAGTGGGAATCGTGCCAGACGATGCTGCTGGTTGGCATGTTTTCTCGGGGATCTCCTTATTCCCTTACCCCAGCATACTCGTGCTGCTCCATTCTTACCTCAATTCACCTTCAACGGCTCTCAAGATCTCGTTGTTAAGAGCCGCCCAAACCTCTCAACTCCAATCAACTCAACTTAGGTCATGTTTTAAGTGCAGTATGTCTGTCGGACACCAACGAACATAAAGGCGCAGTTGGCTATCATTCATCGACAGCTGGAGTTAAGTGCATGGAAAAAAGAAAATATCAGGTCAGTACAAGTCTGACCAAGATGAAAAATGCATTATGCCTTCTTATAAGAACAAATTGTCACCATTTTCTATCGTTTGAAGTTATATCCACAAAACTCATAGAACATGTAATAATTCGTGACCTATGTAAAAGCCATATAAAGGGGATGGACAAAATAATATGAATACCATGCAATATAGTACATTTTATTGGATGTTGGCAACACTGCTTCCGTGTAAATAATGCGACGCGTATGTATTGCAACAGCTTACGTGCCAAGTCTTGTAGGTTATATTTCAGTGTATTATACGCTTTATTTTGCGACGGTAAAAACAAGCGATCGGGGAAATGTGTGATCTCTTAGACTTCGAAAGAGGGCAAATCGTTGGTGCTCGGTCAGCGGGAGCGTCTGTGACGAAAACAGCAGAATTGTTTAGCGTTTCACGAGCGACAGCATCCACATTAATAACAGCATACACAAACATTGGTAAAACATCATAGGCGAAGAGGAATAGTGGGCGAAACCCAAAGTTAACTGACAGAGACCGACAACATAAAACTACCGCGGCAAAAGTGACAGCAGAACTCAACTCTCACTTGAGTAATACGGTTTCGACAAAAACAGTACGGCGGGAGCTCCACAAAGCTAACATTCATGGAAGGGCTGCAATTGCGAAACCCTTTATAACGGAAGCCAACGCTGAGCTGCGAAAGAAGTGGTGCCACGATCATAAAACCTGGACACTTGATGATGGGAAGAACGTGGTATGGTCCAATGAATCATCGTTTACATTGTTTCCTACATACGGCCGGGCTTATGTACGGAGAACCCCAAAAGAAGCCTACGATCCGGACTGCCTGCTTCCTACAGTCAAGCATGGGGGAGGTTCCGTTATGATTTGGGCTGCTATATCGTGGTATTCAGCTGGTCTTCTCATTCACATCACTGGCCGGATTACTACGAATGAATATCTCGACATCCTCAATGATGAAGTTCTTACTATACACACAGCCAAAAAGGTTCAGTCTTGGTTTGAGGAGCATCAGAATATCATGAAACATCTTCCCTGGCCAGACCTCAACATAATTGAACCGTTATGGGGAGTTTTAGAGCAGATTTCCATCTCCAACGTCATTGAAGCAATTGGCGGATGTTTTGGTACAATAATGGGACAACATTCCGTTGGAAACTATTCAGACACTCTACGAATCTATTCCGCGAAGAATTGCAGCTGTTCTAAATGCAAATGGTGGCCCAACACCTTATTAATAAATAAATATTGTGTATATGTCAGATGTTCATATTATTTTGTCCATGCCTGTATTTTCACTTATGCATTAATCCTTCTTGAAAGCATAGTTTTCCGTCATTTGCCATCCATTAAAATTATAGAAATCAAATTTATATTACGGGTATCACTCGTGATTTAGATGATGGTGGTATGGCAAATATACCTTAAGTCTTCGTATAGGCATAGTTGACAACTATTTCGTGCCCATTTGGCAGCAGTATTTCCTGCCCATGCTGCTGCCAAATTCGTATCTCTTCTGACTGTGATTAATTCATTTATATGAATTATACCTTAACCCTTTTTATAAGAATAATTTTGCCGCATTTTTCAAACTATTTAAGATATAGCAACCAAATTAGAATCATAGCTACTGCTCCTGACTGCGAACAAAGTGATATGTTAAGTTCTTCTCTGAGAATTCTTATTAGCATAGTTGATGGCTTTTTTTAACCATTGAAGTTATATTCATCAAATTGGTATCACAGTTATTACTTCTGATTTTGATCAAGTTGATATGGTCGATTATGACTTAAGCCTTCTTATAAACATAGTTGACTGCTATTTTCAATTCACTGATGCGGTAACTACCACACTCGTATCAGTGTTATCACTCCTGAATGCAACCAAAGCAATAAAGATAATTACACCTTAAACCTTCTTGTAAGTATAGTTCACAGATTTTTGCTAGTGTACATATTACATACCTCAAGAAATCTTCTCATAGGGCAACATACTATGTAAACAGGGACTCCAAGCTCGTTGTTGTGTTTCACTCCCGTGTGGGAGCTCTGCCAGTATTGTAGCCGCAGCATGTGCCACGGCCTTTCAAGTACCTGTTAGTCGGTTTTGGGAAGGGTTTAGGGACGAATGATTGTTAAAAAGTACATAAGGGTAGCGGAGTAGGAGGAGAAGGGTTTCACAGTTTTGTCGCGTCACAATACCACTGTCTTCCTGCTTGAGCAAGGGCCCAGCCACCAAGAGTATGCCTCAGTCATATACACATTTGTTATGGTCACAAAGGGCGTGTTACTTTGCGTCAACTGATCACATTTTTACGGATAGATGTCATTGTACATATAGATGGGTCGCAGAATTATTACAGGATATATCAACTAATAAATTTATGGAGTGCCTTACACGAGAATTTTATGAAACACGATTGCAATTTTTACACACATTCTGAAGACTAGTGAAATATGTATATTTACTATCAAAATTACTTCCGTTTGTTAAATGACACACGTAAACTGCTCCTAGTTAGGAGCTGATTGGCTCTATTTAAAGAATGCACAACATATACAAAAATGTATTGGCTGTCAAATATACTTTAACAACAATGTACAGAATTAGTCAAAAAGCATATTTAATTAATCGGATTTTCATCTGGAAAGAACCAGCTCGGCAGATGATTTTACGTGTTAGAAAATTTAGCATAGGGTTTTCACAATGCAGAAAACTACGTATGCGAACGTATACTTACGTGCAAACATATACTGTATAAGAGTTATTTTTCAATATGCTTGTACAAAACACTTTATAAAATGATTACACTATTTAAAAAACACTATATTTAAAAAATAACATTAAGAATAAACGTAATTTACGTGTTATGAACTTATGGTTGCATTCTATACTATAATTGTGTTTTTTCTCATCTGCATGTGTCTGCTGGCTATAAAATATTACTTTGGTCTATTCGCGGTTTCTTCACACTTTTTGAATCAGACCTTTGACAAATCACTTTATATAAGACACGTTTGGTTGTTTCCTAAATATTTCAAGTATTATACGCGTTTTATACATGTGTTAACATAAATGTATATTATGTTTAGTTAAATTGAACTTTTACCTATATTCTATCTATAAATTGTAATATTCAATAATAATTCATATGAATAAAAACAGCAAAAAAATTGATGTGCTGGTAACGCCTAGTAAGAAATAGTTCTTATACAATTTTATATTACACTGTGTGTGCACGATTCCGGAGCGATGTCGCTTTGGTTTATAATTTTATATATTTAGTCAAGCTGCGTTTGCATGAATATCCTGAAAGGAGAACTTAAGCAGGGCTTCAGAAAAGTTGGAAGTAACCGTGAATGTACTATACATTCGTCGAGTCAGCGTGTAGGCATTGGTGTAGGTGTGTGCGCGTGTTACGTTTTTGTATGTGTATGTAATAGAAATCACATCAAAACCAATATTACGTGCCAATAATGCCAAAATTATACTCTGAAAAAGATATGATAAGACAAGGAACTGTTTTTGTAATTTTATACCAACTTTATTGAGACTAATTCTACAAATGATTGTTAACATATGTAGTAACAAGCATTTTTTTTTTTTTTCAAAATGTTGATTTAGAATGCGATGCATAGCCAATTACTTACTTCAAACTCCAGGTGTCTGCTATAATGATACTGATCTTCCAGTTCAGTTATCTTGATTAGACTTCTGGCGGGATACTCATTCTCCACTATGATAAGTGATAGTTTCGTTCATTCTGTTATTAAAGACAGAGGCAATTTTTTTTATATAGAATACAAGACGTAAAACCATTTTACAACTTACGACAATGCAAACTTGTATAAATAATTCTTCGTTCTTTTTTTCATGGACAGTGAAGTACACAACAGGAGAATTCTATTTTAGTTTTCAAATATTCCTCTATTTTGGAATAAAAACATACACTATAAACAATTTCGAGGTAAAATTTATTTCCATAATAAAGAAAGCAAATTACACTTATGTGTAGAGCAAGACTGCCGCTGTAAGGAAAAAGCAACTGAAAAAAATTCTGAGGAAATTTTGTGGAAACAAGGGATTATTATTCTCTGCAGTAGCGGGATATTGGCTCCCAAAAAAAAAAAATGGAAAAAATTACAACTTTGCTTAGTTTGCTTTTGTTCTTCGTATTGGAGGAACAAATTACATTTCTTCAAATCTTCAGCGAAGGGTGGACCGGAACCCCTATCCGTTGCTTTCGCAATTCTGTATACTAATCACTTCATTACTGCTCATATGAGACTACAGGTTCATTTGTAAGTTCGTAAATTCACCTGGACTTGTGTTTGATTCTAGTAGTACTAGAGTGGTATATAAAAGGAGTAGTAAGAACCATTTTACATATAACGAAAATTATCTAATAAATTTAAATTATTATTTTTAAATAAAATAATTAAAAATTTAAATTAAATAATTTTTATTTAAACAAATTTTTATGAAAATTATTATCTATAAATGTTAATCAAATATAATTAAGTATTTTTAAATTTAATTTAATGTTCTAACTTACGAATTAAATTTTAATGATGAATTTAAAAAAAATTTTTGGTATCTGCTAGCTCAAATTTGAAAACTGACTTTAAAAATCAAATACTTACTGTTTAGATTTAAAAATTAAGTTTGAAAGAACATATTTACTGCCTAAATTTAAGAGTCATAGGATACCATACTTAATGAATTTAAAAAATATATTTATGTTCTAAATTTAAAAATTAAATTACAATACAGAAAACAAAATTTGAATTATTCAATCAAATTATTAAATCATTTAATTTAGAACATGTAATCTTACTATTTAATTTAAAATATTTTTAATATTAATTATTATATGGGAATTTTGGTTATATGTTAAGTGGCCCTTACTACTCCTTATATATTACTAAATTTAAACATATAACATATTTACGAAAATAACTGTATTTTGTATAACCTGTAGCACAATGTTACTGTGCAAAAATATTTTATTTCATTTTAAAGTCTAAGTAATCAGTAATTTTTTGTGTATTTTTTTTATTGCATGATTAAAATGTACCGAATGTAAAGGAATAAAAAATAATATGTCGCAGTCATGATTTAAAAATAAAACAAAGAAAGCCTTACATTTATTAGAAAGCTAAGACTATTAGCACCATTTTCCCATGATCACAAGAACATTGTAGTAATGCTTGTGTATGTCACGCATTCCACGAGTAATTTTATAACCTGTTACATTACGCAATTTTCAGTTGTAACTATTCTTTAATAATTGTATCCCATAGTAATCCTTTGATATTTTAATCGATTTTTCTTCGTTTTAATCTCATTTCAAGACTTACTATTATTACAAACTTCTCAATACGGTGTCTGGTTTCATATCAAACCTTGTGTAGGGCTGTTGTTAAAAAGTAATAAAGCTCACCTTAATATGGCTATAGGCCTAAAATGAGAACATTTGTATGTAATCGTTTTTTAAATATGACAGAATTCTTTGAACAGCTGAAAACAGTAAAGAAAGCATATGGCTGTGTTTATGTTTAAATGTAGTGGAAGGATACGTAATCAGTAAGTAAAAGTGTAACTTTAGCAGAGCTTCAGAAAAGCGTGCAGTAACCGTGAATGGAGTGTATATTGCTGTGAAACAATTTGAAACCCAAACTGGAATAAACATAAAAAATTGTAGTTTCTTTGTTAGTATACCATGGTTTGGTCACACAACAAGATGTAGTGATGAAAGTAAACTGTGTTACATTATCAAAAACATTTCGGCTTAAGAAATAAGAAAATAAGATAATAAAGTGAAAGTTAATAAAACGCTTTGCTATTATTAACTCCAGGGGCATCCTGAATATGACAGAGCATAAATGTTGTTATTTAATTCCTCTTTTTAACAGCAATGAACGTCTTCCCATTGAAAAAGTGTACAAAGACGAGGAACTACGGCAAAAAAGAATTACTCCTAACTTAAATGTTTCTATTTTATTTGTTTGCTACCTGAAATAGTAGCACACTTTTCGTGACAAGGAAAATTATTTGCGAACCACCATATTGTTAGAAGCAGCTCCCCTCCTTTGGGCGTGCATAATGTAGTCTGGTAACCGGAAAAGTGCAAGCAGAGTTACAAAAGGAGCCGTAGTATCGCTCACACGGGCCACGATAACGCTATCGGGACTAATGTTGCTCCCATACTTGGAAGAGTGAATAACTTTGGTAGTCGTTGCACGACTTCCTCCCCGGCTCGACTCGAGGCTCGAAGAACAATATGGGCCGGGTCAGATCATCTATATAAGCCACGGCGTGCCTTTGTGTGTGTGTAGATAGATAGATAGAGAGATAGAGAGAGAGAGAGAGAGAGAGAGAGAGAGAGAGAGAGAGAGTAATGTACAAAGGTAAAAGATTGGGACAACCGAGATATGGACGCTGTTATGGCACCTGGTCTCACCCTCTCTATATGTAATGGTAATGTGTAGAGAGTCTAGTATGTCCATTAGTACTTGACATGCGAAACCATCGGGGTGCGATGGGCGGCGCTGTGACTAGCTAGTGTAGTCTGCGAGCATTGGGAGAGTAGAGTGTGAAACTGACCGGCTGGACTTTGGGGAAGTGGGACTTGATGCGTGAGTGTCAGACATTTGGAATGATAATTATTTATGGCAATTGACATTTTGATCGTGTATTTCTTACTTATAAGTGGGATGGGTGGTTCTCAACAACGAGGTCTTGAGAGCCTATGAGGGGTGAAATGAGGTGAGAATGGATCAGCGTCGTAATGAAAAGAGCGGGATGAACGGGAGATACCCGAGAAAACCCACCGACCAGCGACATCGTCTGGCACGATTCCCACTTGCGAAAATCCGGGAGTGACCCAGCCAGGGATTAAACTTGGTTCGCCTTGGTGGGAGGTGAGCAGTTTAACAGCTTAGCCACCGTGGCCCCTATTAATAAGTGAGGATTAATTAGAGACTGTAGGTGATATCGAGAGTAATAAGGCTTAAATTTTAATTGAACGTACCATAAGCAGTATGCTCACTAGTAGGAATAATATGCGTTAGTATATTGTACAAATAATAGCTGTGTGTGTGTATTTAAAATTGAGAAATTAAATTCATTTCTTGTACTTTTGTCAAGACCTCATCTCCCAAGATCTGCAATGTGCTACAGCCGACAGGAAACATGTTTTGGAAGCGCGTGAGGAACTGAGAAATTAAAAAAACACATCCTTAGTTGTTTTTCTTTCTCATATATTGTTTGCACATTTGAAATAATTTTGAAATTTAAATTATAACTTTTTGAGGTTTCTCTAATGGGTGTGCTTACAATATTTTATATTATTCATATGAAAACTGTATGGAACATTCTTATAGGTAATTTGTGATTTTGCTCGGCATTGCATCTATTAGCATTCTGACATTTTGTATACTTTTTTTACGACTTATTCTTTTTTTTAATATATTGTAGGATAACTATATTGTAGACACTTATGGTTTCACTTTCTTTCGATTGCTTGCATTTTTCAGTTATTAACTCTTTAAAGAACTAGACATGTGGAAATAGGTACATGCACCGATTATTCACACTACTAGATGTGTGATGATTTCCATTGTAACTTCTGCCACATGTTTTGACTCTTAAAATGGGTTATACTTTTGGCCGACATTTCTCAGGTACGATATTAGTGGTTACTTAAACATGTCCAACAATGACGGAGTGACAATATATGCATGATTTAGTTTGTATTGTTAATAGAAACGCACATTTGTCATTCGTTTACATTATAACCGGTATTTTATTTGAAGAGCGTGCTCAAATTACAATTAGCTTCAAGCTAGTTTTCCAAAAATGCTGGTGACCACGAAACATTATTCAAGGCAACAAATTGCTGAGGTGTGTAAAATAGAATTTGGTTTAATTGGCGACTGCGTTAAAAGGGCAACAGGTAATAACTTAAAGTTGCCTGTTAGGGCAGACAGCCAAAAGGGATGTTTTGTTTTGATAAATGCAGAATTATACGTACGTCAGTTAATACTAATATGCGGATTGTAGGAGCTTGGGCACAAGTTTAGTACAACACTGAGGTATTTTGAATTTAAAAAATTAACGTGTTACGAAAATAGGAAGACGCAGTTATGGCGAATATTCACAAGAGAGCTTGAATTTTTTCTTTATTTTTTGCGAACATTGTGATTTTTAGACATGTTTTCATATCAAGAGATTTGTTACGTGCAAAGATCTTACGGTCATACCATCTCATTCTGTGCCATGTCAATATTTAAAAACCTTAACTAAAGGTAACGACTTTTACCAAATTTTCACAAGTTTTTAAGAATCCATCGTTATTAACTAACACAAGGACGATAAGTTTAAGTGTGAGTGAGGTAGCATAGAGTAATAGCAATGTAATTGCTATAACCTGCTAATCTGCTTGACATGGAATAATTATTAATTCTGAAATTGGAAATCCTTAATGATTCCAATGCGCTTGATTAAACTGTGTCAAATGCAAAAGGTAAGTAGGTATAACGTTAATCTGCCGCAACAGATTAGGTTGTAAATTGTAATTAATTACATTTTGATAAGAAAAAGATAAAATGTTATATAGAAAACCCGTCCAGAGTAAAAAAGTGTTGGTATTACATCATACAATTACTTACACAGACATGGAAGACGAGACCTTCTATATGATAATGATATGGGAACAACTTGGATAACAACTCGTCCCTTACCAACTGGATAGTGCTGAGGGGTGGAAGCTATCATATCCAGTTCAGGCCGTATGGACGTGAAGCCCTAGAGAACATTTAATTATTTTGTAATTTCCTGCTAAAATAAACACACTCGCTTTATGCCCAAAAGCAAACGAAGAGTATATTTTACAGAAAAATAAACCTAAGCTTACATCTAAAACCGTAAAAATGCATATGCATTTGACAGGACTTGAACATGCAACCCCTTGAACTGTAACTGGCACCGGTATCAGCTATGCTATGCACGGAGCTACGGATGTTTTGTCGACATCGATCTCAACAAATTATAAAAAAACATTGAATAACTCTTGTCCCCGACAGTTTGTTGTAAAGGATTCTTTCGCCAGCGGAAAATAATATGAGAAACATCACATAAACTACTAATGTTATAAAATCATTCCTGTACGTAAAAATAAAGTACTTGACTAGAAATGCAGACGTCAAATATTACTCCTTCCGTAATATAAATGTGTAAGTACTCTTCTGGTCATTGTACATTTCCTGCAAAAGACTTTCTAGTAAAAATATTCACTGCCATTATTATATTTTGAGAATAGAAAAAGGTTATATTGTGAATTATGTGTGCGCGTGTGTGTTTGTTCACACATACAGGGGATGGACAAAATAATATGAACACCTGACATATACACAATATTTATTTATTAATAAGGTGTTGGGCCACCATTTGCATTTAGAACAGCTGCAATTCTTCGCGGAATAGATTCGTAGAGTGTCTGAATAGTTTCCAACGGAATGTTGTCCCATTCTTGTACCAAAACATCCGCCAATTGCTTCAATGACGTTGGAGATGGAAATCTGCTATAAAACTCCCCATAACGGTTCAATTATTTTGAGGTCTGGCCAGGGAAGATGTTTCATGATATTCTGATGCTCCTCAAACCAAGACTGAACCTTTTTGGCTGTGTGTATAGTAAGAACTTCATCATTGAGGATGTCGAGATATTCATTCGCAGTAATTCGGCCAGTGATGTGAATGAGAGGACCAGCTGAATACAACGATATAGCCACCAAAATCATAACGGAACCTCCCCCATGCTTGACTGTAGGAAGAAGGCAGTCCGGATCGTAGGCTTCTTTTTGGGGTTCTCCATACATAAACCCGGCCGTTTTTAGGAAAGAATGTAAACGATGATTGATCGGAACATATCACATTATTCCAATCATCAAGTGTCCAGGTTTTATGATCGTGGCACCACTTCTTTCGCAGCTCAGCGTTGGCTTCCGTTATAAAGGGTTTCGCAATTGCAGCCCTTCCATGAATGTTAGCTTTGTGGAGCTCCCGCCGTACTGTTTTTGTCGAAACCGTATTACTCAAGTGAGAGTTGAGTTCTGCTGTCACTTTTGCCGCGGTAGTTTTATGTTGTCTGGCCACAATTATTTTTAATGTTCGTCGGTCTCTGTCAGTTAACTTTGGGTTTCGCCCACTATTCCTCTTCGCCGATGATGTTTTACCATGTTTTGTGTATGCTGTCATTACCGTGGATACTGTCGCTCGTGAATCGTTAAACAATTAATCGGTTTTCGTCACATACGCTCCCGCTAACCGAGCACCAACGATTTGCCCTCTTTCGAAGTCTGAGAGATCACACATTTAACCGATCGCTTATTTTAACCGTCGCAGAACAAAGCGTATAATACACTGAAATATAACCTACAAGACTTGGCACGTAAACTGTCCAATACATACGCTTCGCATTATTTACACGGAAGCAGTGTTGCCAACATGCAACAAAAGGACTATATTACATGGTGTTCATATTATTTTGTCCATCTCCTGTGTATATATATATGTATATATATATAATTCTTCTGTACGTGTGTATGTCACTGAACTCCTCCTAAACGGCTGGACCTATTTTGATGAAATTTTTTTGTGTGTTTTTGAGATGGTTTAGATTCTTATTTGGACCCGGTAGGTGGCGCTACGATTGGGTTTCATGAAATTTTTTGTTTATTTTTTATGAAAATTTTTAATTGAATTTTTTTAAGATTTTTCGCATATCAGAACATATAACCACAAAATTTCACTCCCTCTTTATTTTTTAACGATAAGTTCATGAATAATTGACGTTGTTTTGATAGTTAAAATTTTTCGCATATCAGAACATATAACATTTACGGAGATTTAAACAACATATAAGTTTGTTCTACAAATTATAAAATCCACAAAATTCAAATATAATTAACTTATATTTATGTGTGGCGTATTTATTACAGAACAATGCCACGTCTTCGTGGACGAGGAGGAAATATTGGTCGACGTACACGGAATTCACAAATAGTCCAGTCCCATCGGTTAAATAGAATGGCAGAAGATAAATTGACGGACAATGCAAATTTAAGAGACCAGGCTCCAAAGACACGTGCAAATGAAAGTCAAGAGCAACGAAACATACGCCTTCGAGCTAATGCATTGAGACAAAGGCAGGCGCGTCAACGAGCCACCGATGCAAACATAGCACATGAACGACAGTGCCTGTAAGTACATCGCGCATTGATGCGTGCATCACTTCTCTGCTTTGCGTTCGAATATGAGATGGACATCGACTATTCATCACATTCACAAATTGTCATCTGCGCTATGGACTAAGAATCCCAGCACTGGCATGCATTCAAATACAAAGGTGAATCGGCCGGTTTCTGCTGCGCGTCTGTAAAAGTTCTACTCCCACCATTGGATTCGCCACCAGAAACATTGAAAACACTATTAGCTGGAGCCACACCTCAATCAAAATTGTTTTTGCGTAAAATTCGTAAATTCAATTCTTGCTTCCAAATGAAATCATTTGGAGCAACGAAAATCTTTCAGAATCAGGATGGTCGCAATTTTGAATCAACTTATAAGATTCAGGGCCAAGTGTATCATCAAATTGGTTCTTTAATGTCAATGACTGATGCCGATCCAAAATTCTTGCAAATCTACTTCATGGGCGATGAGGAGCAACAAATAAACACACACTGCCAATACAACCACATCGAGCAGATAGAGGAGCGAGAAATTGTGGCGATTTTGGAACCGTTTTTGCGAAATCACAACCAGTTGGTCCGGTTGTTCAATGCTGTTTCAAACAAACTGCAAAACGACAGCTACATCATCAAAGCAGACAAAGTAACATCTGAAGAGCACGCAGGCCGATAATGCATCAAACGTTTATGAAGTTGCAGTTGTTATGGTTGGCGACGCATATGAACGTCGAGATATACGGATCCAACGCAGAGATAACACGGTGCAGACAATTCAAGACAGTCATCGTTCTTACGACGCTTTGCAATATCCACTGATATTTTGGGAAGGAGAAGAAGGATATCATTTCAACATCAAACAAAGAAATCCAGTGACGGGTATAATCTACACAGTATTTTCTTTTTTCTTTTTCTGTACGATTAATTTATTTTTGTCATATTTATGTTTTTACTTTGCAGGTGCAGAAACCAACAAGAAAGTGAGCGCGATGAACTTCTACGCATATCGGTTGATGATTCGTGCAAATGAAGACCACATTCTCCGATGCCACCAGCTGTTTCATCAATACATCGTTGATATGTATGCGAAAACTGAAAGCGAGCGATTACGGTACATCAAGTATAATCAAGCGAAGCTGCGTTCTGAGGAATACATTCATTTGCATGATGCTATTGTTAGTAACGTAATGTCAGTAACGCACATTGCTGCCACTGAGCTGTTCTTCCTTCACTGTGAGTCAGTGTTGGACGCAGTGGGAACAGTAGTGTATACATTACTGCCGAGAGGGCTCGGGTCGATCCCAGCAGACCAACAGCAGGGTAGATCGTTTCGTCGTGTGACAGGTTGTAAGCATTCCACAGGTGTCGCTTCGCACCATCCAAAGGACATCTCATGGCATCTGGAAATATTCCTGTATCCACCAGTACCAAATCCAGGGGGCTATCATAGCGGAATCTGTCGTCGCAGCATCACTTATGAAGTCTACCATTACAACCTGAGCATCACCGAACACGTGTGACTTGCTGCTGGGAACAGGCAGCATGGTACATTGGGGGGTTGGTGAAGTGTAGTTTTTAATTATGAAAAGTGGATCTCTCTGGATAGAGACGACTGACTAATTCGAGTCTAAAAGATGTCCTGGTGAGCACTGTGATCCAAGCTTCATTTTAGAGTAGCACACTGCCAGAGTGAGAGGTATCATGGTGCGGGGTGCCATTTCTTACGATTTCCGCGCCCCAATGGTGGTGCTTAAAGGCACCCCAATAGTGCGACAATAGGTCCAGGTCATTCTGCAACAATGTGCGCTCCCCTTCCTGGTGCAGCTTGATAACCCCATTTTATAGAAGGATTATGCCTGGTCTCACACAGTACATCTATTTCTGGCCTGCCGTCATTCACTAAGAACATTTGAGACCAGATTGGCCAGCCACTATAGCGAATTTAGAGAGTCAGTTGTGCCAGACGTAGCAGGACCTTCATCAGGAGAAAATTCGACGTCTGTATGCCTCCATGCTTGACTGTTACACCGCCTGTCTCCATAAAACTGGTGGTCAAACACCATACTATGTTCATCCTGCAAGTGTTGGTCCCCTGCAATTCATGCTTTGTGTGGTACAATAATTTGATATTTTCTGCATACATACTATTATATAATGTGTCTGTACCAACTTACGTGCTACTGCGATGACACCTGTATGATCAATTTTTTGCATATGAGTGTATAATCACATTCTACATTCTTCCTTACACAGTCCTATAGTAACCTTACCGAGTATTAAACCAGAACTCATACCATACAAAACTGACTTCATGCAAGGTTTACTTTGACACAATTTTCTATGTATCGTAGTTTCCACTTGACAAACTGAGGGCATAATTCAATTAAACAATCATCACCATATGATGGCTTAAAGTACGAAAGGAACTGGGTTCGATCTCTAGGTGAGGCATGGCTGTGAAAATTTACGGTAGACTTTAAATCCTAACACTGTACAGGCACTAACATGGAATTATTTTCGAGCCATGCGTATGTAATTATATTATAAAAAGACTGTATTACACAATCGATGTAACCTTATAATACGACCTTATAGTATAACTGTATATACAAGCAATATTACACAATGCCAAATATATTTATGATTATCAGTGGTATTTGCATGTATACCTTATAGCGTTAACCAACTTTTCTTTAATAATAAATTACATTTCTTTATCTATCAAAACATATGGTGCCAAATGTCATATAAGCATCCCAGAGAGTGGTCAAGGTGATAGAGGCAAGTGATAAAATACCGATGGAATGAAGGGAAGAATGCGAGAATTTCCAAAAAAAATGTGTCATCTCCACAGAGTTTACCACATATTTCGCCCATGTGAATCCTCATCACAAAATTGCTAGCACGGCCTGAAATAAAACTGCAGACCTCAACTGCAGAACAAACAGCGACCAAGTGCAATAGACACTCCGAGCACAATAGCTTGGGGTCTGTGATGCTGCAGAGCCCAACCACCATTTTCGATTATATTGCAGCTATCAAATTATTTCTGTCCACCTCCTTGTTACAGTCTGCCATCTTGTTTATGCCAGCCATCTTGTTTCTGCCCACCATATGGTAGTAGATAGCATATTATACTTTAAACACAAAATAATTCTACAACTTTGTATTTATTTTCTATATGAAGTATTATATGCTATCTAAGATGGCAGACAAAGGTGAAGGTTCCATGATGTCATACAAGATGGCGAGAGTGGTATTATGGTTCCCATCATCAACCAGATGATTCATTATATTTCATCACATCACATTGGCTACAGATGATTAATGCACGTAAATATATGCAATTACTGATAATTACTCAGTTGTTATTAATCCATTTGGGGAGTCAACTATTTTAGGGAGTCAGCCCTTTGTGAGGAGTCGTCCCGCTGTGAGGAATCGGCCTCTTTAAGGAGTCAACTCTGTTTTCGGTTTAGGTGTGCGTGTACTTTTTGAAATAAGGTAGTGAAAGCCAATGGCTGTCTCAATTTTTGTGGTATTTAATTTTATTTTTAAAAATTTTTTATCCACTTTAGGGTTAAGGTTGCAGAACAACTGGTTGCTGGGCTGACATCATACAAAATATCTTCCATATTCGTAAAAATATTTCAATTGTTTGGGTTTTTATTTTATAAAATTTATATTTAAATAATGAATTGTTTCCATGACATTTAACATCCCTCTTGCTTGCATGACTCACTACCTAGGTTCTGAAATAATTTTCTGTAATGTTTTTGCTTGAAATTGTGTGACTATTGCTCACACAAGGCGATGATTTCTCAATCACTTTTTCACAATGCTTTGCCTTATTTTTATTATCTTGGGAAACAATATGGTGGGCAAAAAGAAAATAGCTGGAAGAAACAAGACGTCATATTGAATCGGTTTGGCGGACAGAAAGAAGGTGATTGCTGTGATGTCATCCAAAATGGAGTATGGGCACGGCAGCACCATGACCTTCAGCCCATTGATTAAGAGCATCTGTTACACTTGGTCGCGGTTTTATCTTCACTTGTGGTCTGCTGTTCTATTTCATTTCCTGTCAGAAACTTTGTGATGAGGATTCACAAATAATGTGGTGAACTCTGTGGAGAGGACAAGATTTTTTTCTATGTGCCTGCATTACTTCCTACTTCTCCGACCATCCGATAGAAAATAAGATGGCCGACGAACACCGCAGAACCACAGCCTCCAGCTCTAGATCTCAGAGCATCTATAGCACTTGGTCGCGTAATTTTTGTAGTTGAGTTCCGCTGTTCGATTCCAGTCCATGCCAGAAACTATGCGATGAGGATAAACATAGGGTGAAGAGCAGTATAACACTGTAATCATATTGAAATATATTGTCATCATAATTTCATAATATTATAATACACTAGTAACATATTTTTATTAACTGCTTTCATATGGCAACTACTGACATTTTAAATATAAGACATGCTGAGTATAAATTATGTGCTTAATTTTCATGATATATTGATATAATTAAGTGTTTTTATATATTAGGCAGTGTAATGTAATGTTAACATATTCTGAGAACATTTTATAATCTTCTACAATATTTTCAAGCAAATAAATATGTGGATGCATGAAAGGAGTTACTAACTTTAGGTTGTGTATATATACAACAATTATATACATTTTTATATTTACCTGCATTCTCAGCATTCCCTCATACAAGTGCAGTATTGGAAACACTAGATGTATTTTGTCATGTGGTTGGGCGTCTATCTATGCTCGGTGATTCCCTGTATGATGTAAAGGGGTCCGATTAATGTGCGAATCACACGCACGGGTATAATGCTGCACACCAGACAGTCGAGGAAAGGGGAATGTCCCTCCATTCTGCACCCAAGTGTTAATATGGGAAAAAGCGCAGAGTGTTAAACCTAGTAAAGAGCTTCTCTTCAGACGAGCGTGGACCCATGGTGCACGTCAACCCGGGTAGTTGAGATGAGCACAATAATTAAGACATTTAATTAACATAATTCCAAAAATAAGTCTATATATATATGCATAGACTAATTCAATTTCAGCTATATTAATGTTCCCATGGAAGGCCACTTCTGCTTCTATGCGATATTACTCGGCACACATTACAGTAAAATCTAAGTTTGAACCCTATCTTAATTGCTAACAGGGCTGGATCTTCTCCAAAATTACAGCAGATATCAGACTGACCACTTACAATCCGGCGAGGTGGTACTAAAGAGATTCTACTGCAATTCTCACATTTAGCAGCACATGGGGCATTAGGGTATCTAACCATTTCACTACTTAGAGAAACTCTATATTTCAAAATACATATAGAGTTCCCTTATAAATATATAATTTCAAATTAATACTTGGTTAACAAATTTTTAGTCTGATTAGAAACAAGCATAAGTTTCCTATATTTTGCTTCTTACATGATACGCCATTATCTTAAAATAAAAGACTGGTAATTAATCCTACACTAACATTTCTGTTACTGGACCTCATTTGACATTCTGCAAATAATTATATAAAGACGAAGAAGTTTACATCTGCTTACACCATCACCAGTGATCCAAACTTTAAATCACACCAGAAGGAATAACAATTGTTGCGTAATGTTACAAATATATTTCCGTCCTTTGGAACCCTTTTCCTGACCCAAAAGGCGGTAACATGATTGCTCTGCCCACAAGCTGAGCAGGGCCAAACTCCTTCTAGTGGCTTCGGAGTCTTATGCTCCATCTCCACGAATAGTCGTACTATAATTCTAGCTAACCAAGAACTTAAATGGAACTCTACTTCAAATGATATCGGGAATAATAGCCATGCCACTCTTCTATTAAATTAAGTAACCCAGTTGTACCGCACAGTAAATATACAAATCTGATGTTCGCTTACATAGTACGACGAGCGGGCTACCCACTTCGCTTACGGCTGCGGACTTCTCCCGAGCTGCCCCATCGCCTGGCTGATGAAATAATGAAAGAACCAATGACTAAGACTCCAATGAATAAGGTCCTGTGCAGACTGGTCGAGGGATTATACTGAATAATTCACACCAATCATATCACCCCTTTTTCTCAGAAACAACAGAAAACCGGGGTTCGCGAACAAACTGTGATTACTATACCTTATATGAAGCATCGATGGGCAATAATTTCGTTCCCTAGAACGTACCGCTAGTAAGGGTACGTGGGTGAGCATTGAAATTTCAAATGGGATCAGGGGTCGTATAATGTATCGTTGGATAAATAGTCTAAAAGGAAATAACATTTACCAAGAGAGTTTTTTCTGATATGCATAGTATGCACACAAACAATGAAAATGTTAAAAACTAAACTGTGCCCCATTACGGTATTTCCGGTCGGAGTGTGAGACTCGCTTTGATACTAGCAGTGACCTCTGTGCTGTACTGTGTGGATAAGTTCAATACATATTACTAAATATTTTTCTAATCAAAAGCAGTGAATAAGGCATCACATTTCAGCAAACACATAAGCAATCTACCATTACGTGTACTCCAGGTTTTGCATGCATGTTAACTGACAATAAAAGTTCGTTCATTTAAACATTCATTCGTTTGTACATTGCTACCAATACTTGTGTGTGTTTTCTGAGTGTCAGAAACCGTCTTTGTGGGTGTTGCTGTCTGAATGGAATGCCATTTACAAACGAAGAAGCATTAAACATGCTGATGATACTTGGATAATGTCGTCGGAACTGCGGAGCACCTACCCATGTGTATGCAGAGAGATACCAACAGTGTGTCCATCGCTCGTACAATTACTTCCAGTGTCTTGCATGTCGTATGCTCAACAACCAGACTAGTGCAGCTGACAGACAACAAAGTTCGTCGCATCAGATGACCTGTGAGATATGAGAGGGAGGTTGATGTAATTGCTGCCATGGTAGTTAATCCTCGTGATTCTACTGGAGGATTGCCCGCGACTCAGGACTCCCTCAAAGTACAGTATGGGGAATCCTCGCTGATAATCGTTTACATCTCTACCATGTACAACTGCACCAAGAACTTGGGGAAAACGACTTTCCTAACTGTCTTGATTTCTGCATCTGGTACCTGAACAGGACACCACTTTCCATCGCATCATTTTGTAGATTGATGACTCCAAATTCAAGAGTAATGGTGACGTTAACATACATTATGCCCATTACTGGTCTGCACTCAACCCACATTGCTACATCAAGTGTATAACCAGCATGTGTGGAGCCTTAATACTTGGTGTGACCTTCTCAGGCATTGTGTAATATGACCATATTTTTTGAAGGGCCACTGATACTGCAGCTTATGCAGAGCTCGGCTAGTTGCTTACATGTTATTCCCCAGATATTGGATTGGACGAATGGGTCCTGTAGCTTGGCCACCACGTTCTCCAGACTTGGCCCCAAATGATTTATTTTTGTGGGGGAGAATCAAAGACATAATCTACAGCGTGCGTCCGAGAACGAGCGAAGACATGAAAAACAGAATCAGAGCCGTATGTGGATCTCTCAGCAGTGCTGAGGTCCGCCGAGTAACAGCGAATGTAAGAAGGAGAGAAGAGTCGTGTCTGATGCAAAGTGCTCGACATTCCGAAAACTTATGATGAGTGCTCTGTGCGATTTGGTATTGTTAGTACTGAGTTCATGATGATTCTCTCACACAATACCAATGTTTACTGTACACCCGACTTCCTTTTAATTGTCTGTATACTAGGTATGCACACCAGAAAAACATGTTTCGTTGATATCCTTTTGATTGTATGTACGACATACATATTTTCGAAAATTTTCATTAGAATGTGTGTAAACCATGCATGTCTAAATCCATAGGTATGTTTACAGATTTTTATTTATTGTTTGCAAACTTTGCAAATCAGTAAAAAAACTCTCTTTCAAATGTTGTTTTCTTTAAGGCGTTCTATCCAACGATATAACATATACGACCCTCGTTCCCATTTGAAATTTCAATGCTCTCGCCTCATAACCCTACTTCCGGTATGTTCTGGGTATCAGAGCTATTACCAATCGATTCTTTATATGTGGTATAGTAATCAAGTTTTTCGCCAACCCCCAGTGTCGTGTTATTTGCGAGAAAAAGGGGTGATATGGGTGGTGTGAATCACGTGGTTTATTGTCTCTCTTCCGCCATAGCGCGTGCTTGTCCTGCCAGAATTCTTCCAACTCTGGCTCTTCGCACATCCTTAATAGCCGGCATGCGTGACGTCATTCATGCTCTCGCGAAATTGACATTCAACAGCGTGGCGAGGTTGTGTGCTGCTGGAATGCGAGTCATGGCTGTCCTCCAACATGGGACCAGCACGAATCTGCTAATGAGTAATTCTTATGCGGAAACCATCGCCCGTCCGTGTACACATCGTGCGGCAGTGGCGGCGGTGGCCAACTCGCACATACAGAATACCATTAACAAGAAGCCGCTGTCTCTCAATGAACAAGCGTGTCTCGACTATGAACTGCTGGCCTGAGTCAAGCGGGGGAGCCTTCCGAAATCATGTGCTTTCCACGACCTGCTTCCTAGCGGCCAATAACCTCGTTCTCGTAACATGGCTGTCTCGTGTTACTTATTTCTATCACCTGTGACCTCTGCTAGTTGTCCGCGTCTCGAACATCTCCAGTTTCTTTTAAAAAAAAGTTGAGCTCTCGATGGAACCTCAGTTACTTACATTATAGTATGTATGAACACAGTTACAAATAATACAAATTAATTGCCCTTGCTTTTACTTCTGCACTTAAATTAAATTAATTATTGGGCTAAAGGCCTGTCTCATTACAACGCCCCTTCCTAATATCAAGCCATCCTCGCCTGGCTCTGGTGAATGGGTAACTCAATATTTCTGACTGGCTAACTTTAGTTTTATTGTAGGGAACTTGCGATATTCACAGTAATATTCAAATACCTATATGTGGCTTAAACAACCTCTATCATGTAGATGGATAAAATGGCTTCATGCCAGACGCTGGGCCTCTGAACACAGCATGGCATGCTATCCAAGGCTCTACAAGGCTTCTCAGATCGCCGTGGTTCATGTCAGTCCATAATCTACCAATCGTCCACAATTTTCCACACAAATCGGCAGACCTCCACGGGATGACCATAATTCTGCAAGTCCTTACAATCGCCATACCGATGTAATTGCAGGTCACTACAACCAGCCTCCTAATTATAGAACTATTACTTTACACTTGGCTGAATACAGTCGCTCCTTCTTTGTAAGTGGTATTTCGAATGACTGTACTTATTTTTATAGCATGCCCAGCCTCTCGAGGTCTACGTTCACGTGAGTCACGGACACACCAATCCCGTCATGGTTGCCCTTTTGAACATCGAGCATCTCCTTATCCCACAGGTTATATTTAATATCATGCTCCTTCTTTTACTGTTTACTAATACCTCTGTTATAAACCAGCATTACGAGATCCTACTGTGACTTAAATTTTTATAAAATTACGTATACTGATTCGGAGGACGGCTCGGCCTGTTCTTAATAACGACCTCTTTACGTATTTATAATCACACCAGTTATTTCTAATTACAGGAAAATCTCCCTTTTCTTACATCCTTTATTTTCTCCATCTCCAAAGCTCAAATAATTTGCACAATTCAGGAAGCACTGCTTCAAAAACAATATAAAAATATTTTCTCAATTAAAGACATTCTATTCTTGCATTAAGTACTGTTTATAAAATATAAATTTAATTTAAATCTCATGTTGTATATATCTTCTCCTTACAATAAATATTAACTCTTACAACCATTATAAGATCTATATTACTTCATATTGCTTTCAAAATCTCCTTACCTTCAATATTCCGCATTACATTCACAAATAAGTTTATATCATCTCATCTTTCGTTAATCGTTTCCTTCGAATTTTCCGCAATAACTGCACAAGAAATGTACGTCACTTTGAACTTCTCCATAAACAACAACTCGAATTCCACGTTACACAGCTCAAAACACAACCTCGACATCGAACAAAGAATACAATACAAACATTACATTTATTCCTGAATGGCATGGTTTAACTTTAGCGTTTCGAAAATTATTTTCAATTATTTCAATTTAATTCTTCTTCAGCAGCATTAACTGGATTTTTATTGAATACAGGGATAGGATATACTTAGGCTTTGGGAACTCTGCGTACAGGTGAAGGTTCATATCTGGGTACAAATGGTTCTCGTCTGCCTCCATTCGCTCCCGGAGGTTGTGGAGGTCTACCATTTCTTCGTACATATGGCTGTCCGCATCATCATAGGAGTTTCCTCGGCGTTGCTTACTCGCAGGTAATCTCTGTACTCTTAGAAGTCAGGTATGAATAAAACAGCAAAATTAACACACTTAATAACCACTGCAATATTCAGACTAACATCAGATATCCATGACGGAGTTCGCAGTATTTGTTAATGGATTTATAGTTCAGTGCCTCCTTTAATTGAACATTAGAAATTTTACTGTGGGGAATGTCCTCTTTTTCTAATGCTTTCAAAATTCCTACAATAGTTGAGATATAGTATCCACACCCTACTTTTACATCATATAACGACATCTGGAACATATTAGGGATTCTTGGAATATGAATTTGATTTGGCTCCATCTCAATTTAATTCTGACCCGAGGAATGGGTTAATAAGATGAATTCCTTTATGCGTAAACTACAACCCTCAGGTAGTTCAATAATACCATTACCATATAACGTTTTAGATTCTGTGGGTTTATTTTGCTTTGCACTGCAATCATTACGATGTTGGCACGATGTCTAAGGCTGTAAACCCATTCATTTCTTTCAGTTATACAATTTAATACAGGCGAATAATATGTGAGTATGCTGACTGAACAATTTTGTACTCTATGCCCGGTTTTCTACGAAGGGGTTATACAAACAAGAATGTCCTTCATGATTACTTATGGGTTTTTCAGGAAGGCAAATTTTTACAACAAAATCCTGACATTTTCCTAACTCATCTAAAGTAAGCTCATGAACGATAATTTGTCATTATAAATTAATAAATATAAGTTAAATTATCAATTTGTAAATATGTACTGTTGTCACTTTTCAAGGTAAACTTACTGCCTTGTACAGTGAGAAGAGGCGATTTTTAGACTTAAGGTGTAGCTCTACATACAACTTAGGAAGGGTACCTGTGGTGGCTGCTTGCCCTGACACTATATTGTAATATGGGTAAACCTCGTCTGTTTTAAGATTAGTTAGTACTGACCATCCTGAATGCCAAGATATGATACTAAAAATTGTAACTACCTTAGTTGGTGTCAGAAAATAAGATTATTTTCCCAAGTTAGTCAAGTGAGTGAGTGAAGATATTTGGGCGTCTCTTAACAGCGAAATCTTGAGAGCCGAGGAGGGTGATTGAGGTGAGTATGGAGCAACGCCGGAATGAAATGATGTGGGAAACGTGTGATCCCCGATTAAACCCGCCGACCAGCAACCCACCGATCAGCGGTATTGTCCGCCACGATTCCCACATGCGAAAATCCAGGAGTGACCCGGCCGGGGATTGAATCCAGTTTGCCTTTGTGGGATGCGAGCAGGCTAACCGCTCAGCTACAGTGGTCCCAGCTACTCAAGTCTAGCACTTACATAAACAGTGTAACTTCTTCACGAATATCTCCTAGGATAATATAGAACATTCTCATTGCGGAATTTAAGTTATAAATTAGGCCTGATTGCCAATGAATATCGTTAATTTCCATCTCAAAGGCTTCCTGCAAACTTTTCAATTAGGTCCTTATCGCATTTGCTGTTAATGTGAGTGTAAAAATTACTTACGCCTTAAAAATGCTATACGAATCAAGTTAGAAACCATTAATTGCTCTTTTACGATGTGGACTATTTCTTAGTTACTGTTTGTAGACCGACTAATTTTTTCGTTAACGCTTCTAAAATCACTCTCAGACCATTCTAAACAAAACATTTAAAATTTATTTTCCTATGATTACAATCCACGCTTGTTTCCACTGAGTGATTGCCAGATGCTTCTGATATTATCTATGGCATCAAGAATTTTTCCTGCTTCTGCATCTAGCACCTAAGTATCTCGCGAACTAACTTCCCTCACAATTGTGGTCAAATTTCTGCTCAGTTTCTGACTCGGTTACATGTGGTGATATGATCTACAAAGTACTGGAACTGCTCAACTGCTGCCTAGTAGTAAGTGATATCAATATTGATGGCCAGGACCCACTTTTCACTGGTTATTAACAGATTACCTTGCTTCATGAATGCTATCCCCTGCGTTAGCTACTGGTTCGCTGCATCGGTGATCCCCTGGTGGACTGCATCCACAAATTTCAGCATCATCAGGCTCCCAACAACTACAAACACAAATAATACACACAGTATTTCACTTCCTCAAGGCATGACCCAAAGTATATCTGGCACAGGTCCCTTACTCTTTAAAGTATAACCAGTATCTACTTATGGTTGTGGTTCTACGACAGGTGAACGAAACTCGGCTGTCTCCTGGTGAGGTGTAGCTCTGATGGGAGGGGGTCTTATAGTTTCCCTTTTATTTTCTTCTATCCTCTGCTCACTATTGTGCATCTCTTTCCCATCTTGATCAACCTCCTCCTAACATTCTCTATCATATTGTCCCTGCTGCAAGAATGCCAACCCTTTTATATACTTTCAAACGGTCAATGTGAAAATGCTGAGATTGGTTACCATAAATAGCTTTTATCCTAACATTAACCGGAGAGGTTTTCTCAATGACATGGTAAGGCCCTAACCATTTTTGAACATGTTTCTTATTTAAGCCTCGCGGCAGTACCCCATTCTCGACCTCTATATTGATATATTTTGCTTTCTGTTAAAGTAATACACCCTGATGCCACCGCTCTGTTAAGATTTTCCCTCACTAACTCGAACGATTCCTGCAAACGCAAAAAGAGTTCTTTCTCATAATTATCATCTAATGCATAATTAATGTATCGGGGTTTCATAGTAATACTAAACAGAATGTTTATACACAGACCATGTAATAAAAAGAAGGGGGTTTTACCTGTTGAGCTATGGGGTGTGCTGCGATAAACCAACAATGCATAGGGTATCGTAACAAACGTTTGATGGTCCCCTCTACCTGTCCGTTACATGTGGGTAATATGCTATTGTCTGAGATTTTCTAACCCTCAAAAGTCCACAAATTTCTCACAATAATTTAGAAGTGAAATTTGATCCTATGCCAGTCAAAAGCTGTTCTGGCTGACCAGGCCGAGATGATATCTCTATTACGAAAGCTCTGGCTATCGTCTCTGACGTGATGTCTGGAAGATAGATCGTCTTGGAATACTTAGAAAATCTGTCTCTGAATGTAAAATATATATTTATTACCCCCACCTGTAGGGGTCATGAGTCCTACAACACCCATACTTAATCGCTCTAAAGGATATTTAACATTTTGAAATATTCAAAATGGTGCGGGTTTATTATCATGCTCTCTCTTTCTAGTGATACAGGATTCACAACTCTGGCAATGATTTCTAACATCCTCATACATATTTTCCCAGAAGAAAAGATAACGCACTAAATCATACATCCTGTAAAAGGCAGATCATGGTAACTGGAAAATACTTTTAATTTCACTGTTTGTGGGACAACTACCTTGTCTTCCCTTTCATTCCTTGATCTATTCTTGTACAATAATTTATCCACATCTGAAAAGTATAGGGATTCCTCTCCCCCCTCCACCATTTCTTAATTCATTGATTTCAGGATATTTTTGTTGTTCCTCTCCTAGTCATTGCCAGTTGCATATGGGAGTGTACATGGAGGGTAAATAGCATTAACTGGTATCCTAGACAGTGCATCCGTATTAACATTATTTTTGCCTGCCTTGTGTTCTACCTCAAAAGTCTTTTTCAGACAATAGCAGTGCCCACCTCTCTAGCCTTCAACTGGGTTTTTATAAGCTTAGCAGCCATTTCAACAGTCTGTGGTAGATCACAACAGTTAACTTACGACCATATAGGTAGTACCCACATTTATTACATGCAAAAACTACTGTGAGGCACACCCTTTCTGTTGTGGAATAGTTGAATTCTGCTTTATTAAGCTGACGCGAGATGTAATAGGCTGGGTGTTCTGCACCATTAGTATTTTGAGAGAGCATTCCACCTATTGTGGTCCCAGAACTATCACATGTTACTATTAATGGGGGAGCTAAAGTCTGGTTACTTCAGAATTGGGCCGTCATATAAGGCATCCCTTAACAACTCGACATGTGTCTGCCTTTCTCCGGTCCACACCAAAACTACGTCCTTCTTGGTTACTTCGGTTAGAGGTTGAGCTAACTTTGAAAAATTCGGAATGATCCTCCTATAGTAACCGACTAGCCCTATTAACTGCCTAACTTCTTTAACGTTTTTAGGAGGGGGATGGTAGCAAATTGCACTAACTTTCTCAGCGTCTGGCTGTACCCAACCTTGAATATAATGTGGCTTAGATAATTGACAGTCTGTAACAAAAGACTAAATTTTTCTTTTTTAAGTTTTAATTTGGCAGCTCTTAATCGCTCAAAAACCAATTTTAAACCATTGTGGTGCCTTCCTTCGATGTCGAATAGATAATAATGTCATCCAAACAGACAAAATACGTCTTTCCTATCAACTCAACTAGGGTATTGTTCATCAAGTAAACAAAACTGGATGGGACGTTTACCAAACCAAATAAGGTTTCAACAAATGGTACTGGTCATCTGGAATGGAGAAGTCTGTTTTCTCCTGGTACTCCGGTGTTATCTGGACTTTTCAGTGTCCAGATATGGAGTATAAAGGTGAGAAATATTTGGCACCACCTAACATTAAAAAAGTATAATTAATTAATGACAGTGGATACACACCCCTTTTTGTTATGCAATTCAAATGTTATAGATCAATGCATGGTCTCACCTTAACACCTTCATCGGGCTTCTTTTTGGTGACAAAATAAATCGGAAGAGACCAAGGGCTTGAGAATTTCACAATCACTCCAGCCTCTAGCATTGTGTCTATTTGTTCCTGTAACACAAGCTTTTGCCTCTGGGGGGGATCCCATATAGCCTTACACTTGTCGGCCTCGCATCTCCTGTCTCAATGTTATGCATTACCATGTCAGTACAACCTAACTTTTGACCTAATTTTAAAAACACATCATCGTATTCTTCTATTACTTGAAGTAACGATTCCCTATCTGATGTACACAAATGATCCAACTTTATCTCATCACTAAAACTACCATGTAAATCTTCAGTTGCAAAATCAATATAACTTATATTTCTATCATTACCTGTCCCAGACTCTTGAATTATGCCTAATTTTAAATTTATTCCTTCACCGGCTACAAAAATTACACTACCTTTACCTTCTCCACACAAAGCACTGACACATTTAACTCACTATGCACAGAATCATCACTCAACTTTCTCTTTGAACACACCACAAAAATACCACCTTTGGTCTCTGTCACATTACTCAAGGCGCTAGCTAACCCTACCTCTAAATTCATATCTAACTTAATACAATTTTCCGACTCATTAATGAAATTTACGGGCACAAAACCCTCTTTACTCACTTTGCAAAAACTTCTAGTAATAACAGTATTTGGCACTGTGCATTTGGGGTCGATCTAAACTTCACAAAACTCAGGAGCCTCAATCTTACCTCTAAAGGTCAGTTCACACCTCGGCTGGATTACTGTAGATCTCTGTAACCGCACCAGAACAACACCTCACTTATATGCGTGAGAATGGGTATCTTGGTTCTCGGGACCAGAACCTCTGCTTCTCAACTGCAAGTCATGTTAGTCTCCGTTTTTCGAGATCCGGACTACAGGCCTCCATCAGTAGAATGATTATGGGAAGTCGGGCGCAAGGGGATGGGGGTCCGGAGCCGTATCCTACACGATGCTCTCTCATTCTGGTCGGCAGCCATATTGAATCCCAGTGGCCTGGACCTATGACCTTGACCATGTGTTCATGACCTGGAATGACCTTGAACCCCAAATATGAAGGAAAAATCCCAAGATAAATCTTAATATTCCAAAAATTATTAAAAAAATATTGTCAAAATTTTATTTTAATATTAGTATTAAAACTTTCATTTAAAAAAATACATTTCCGGAGTCCCATTACGACCGGCTCTCAAAAAATGTTTTATTGGTTATTTAATAGGTCAACTACTTGCGTCCGTTAATACGTCGGAAGGCCTCAATCCGAACCATCCATACTCATTCCATCGTATGCAGGTATCTCGTTTTTTTTGTTAGACATTTGTTTTCATTATCAACATTTAGTTGACACTATTTTTTCGATTTCGTCCCCAGGAGAGCGTATGATTTAGCCATCAGGTGGTAGCCAAATTTGTTTATGTTTTTAACATAGGTGGTGCTGTCGCCATCCTCCATATTGGATAATATTTTCAACACAAAGGGGGCGTTAATTTCTCGATTTCACCACGAGACGACCTGTCAGTATCCACCCACTCTGTCGATTCAACCACCAGGCGAGCTGTCGACACTCATATTTTTAGAGGCATAGGAAAATCTGTAATTTTCATCCTATTTAAAAAAAAATATTTTTCCAATTAGCAGTATACCAACATGCATGATTCGGGACTTTGATAACCTGCATAATTTATTAAATCTATATTTTTTATTAAAAAATTTCAGTTGTTCAATTTAAAGTTTTCCAATTTCTATAATGAATTTTTTCACTTAATTATGTAATCTTACATAATTTACAATAGTTCTTTATACAATACTTGTAAATTAAATTAATTATATTTCTGTGCTATTTAAATTTTAATTTTATTCTTGCAAATTAGGCAAACATGAAATAAAACACAATTTTATTCACACATAATTTTATTAGATTAATTTTATACAATCGTTCATGCCCACGAAAAAAATTACCATATTCTTCGATATATATGCATCTCAATATATGCCACTATGTTACTGTCTTTTATGCGTCTCGTTATTCACACTCGTGTTGTCCTTGTGCGCAAATGTTGTGACATTTATTACACCGACACATTGTGCATGGAAGGTTATGTAAGTAACTGCACTTTTGAGGACATGCAGCGAAGTCACAATAGACTTGCTTGCAGTGCACCTGGTACTACAATACTAATAAGAAATAAACTTCACCTTTACAGATTTTTGCATGTCTAAGTAAATTGTCTATATGGCTGAACTGCTTACCGCACCTGTCACACAAATACGACATATGACAGAGATTTTTGTCACAATGAAAGCGTTCATGTCGCTGTACATCCTGGCCGAAAGCAAATTTCTAATCACAAAAAGACAATGATGATGACATAGTGGTTCAGACAAAGACTCGGACGGGCATGTTAGAGATGTAGGTGATGGAGCTAAAGAAGCAGGCAACGCCGGCAATGGTGTTCTTGGTACCTCAGCCGAAATGTTCGATGGCTCCATTGAAGATTTCGTAGGCGTCACAGATTAAGAACTCGATCTTACTGTACCATCTGTAGATGATCGTGCTACACTGGTGGCAGTAGATGTTGGTGGTGATGCAGGTGTCTCAGCTGAAGTAGTCAATGGCACCACACCAATATTAGACGATGGTACTGCACTGGTGGAATTAGATGCTGCTATTGATGTAGGCATCACAGCTGAAGAAGTCGATGGTGCTGGTAACAGGAGACATCTCACTCGAAGAAGAAATCGATGACGAGAAACCATTGGCAGGCAGTATCCACTCCACTTTGACATAACTGACCATGGATTACCTGGCGTATAAGATAGCCGAAACGATCCAACTTTCACATTAGCAGATGTCAAACTAAGCCTCTCAGCTGACCCCCCATTGCTTATGATATATGCGTATGCAAGCTCTATATTTAAGGTGTGTGTACACAGGCAAGTATTCATGGTCAACAAGTTGTCCAAGTGGCTTGCTGCGGTAGGTCCATGTGGACATATTGGTATGGCAAGTTTTCTTGCTGGCGAGTGACGGAAAAAACTTGCCGAGCAAGATCTTGCCTGGGCATGTCCACTGTAGTGGGAATGATAAAACTTGTGTCAAGACGCACAAATTTCCAGTAATGGCTCGGAAGCAGCAAGTGAAACTCGCTGCCACTGTGGCGATCAAGTGTGTCTGAAGAAGAAGAAAAAAAGGAAATACAGAACATGTTAGGTTAGAGAGTGGATAAAAAAAGGCGTGGGAGGTTAGGTACATACACTAATATAGTCACAGAATGCATATTGAAGGTTGAAGGTGCTCAACAATACAGGAACTTTACGAGGATTCTACAGTACAAGTGCATCTTCTTATTGTTAGAATTAGCCCAACTATAGCCAAGAGAGATACATCAATGAAGAAGGCGATTTCTGTTCACGAATGTATCTTGGCCTCTCTGCGATTTTTTAGCAACAGGGACATGGATATGAAAATTCTATTAACTCATTCCATTAATTGTACCCTGTTTCAATTATGTTGTAACAAACCATTCTCAAATAATGTGATAAAAGTGATGCGTACAAGAGCCTGCAGTATGTATTTCGTATTCCTCCATGTACTATTGGAAGAATAGTCAAAGAAGTGACGCATGCTATTATCGACTGCCTGAGAGACGATTATTTAAAGATAAAAAGAACATTGTTTCCTTAATATAACCTTTATTGAAAATGTCTCAATGTACTTCTTTACAAAGCTTTTAGAAAGGCAGCACTTAATAATATTTTTTTTCGAGACCATCTAGAAAACCATAATTCATATAATGTGAACTTTCCTGTACTTCTTGATACTCGTGAGTGTTTATAGAATGAGAAACCATGACTGGAGATGTGGCTGCTTGTTGTGACTATGTATAACTGAATGAAACAGAGGGATGTGGAGTGGTTGATTGCGAAACTGTACTTGTACTGGACCTTGTCAGGTACTCGTAATCTTCGTCTGTGACATCAACTATAGCTTTCCGAATGGAACGCATGAGTTTCTTCCTTAACAATCCGAAATTAAACTCTAGGAATTTCCATAGCAGCATATTCTTCAAAGTTGCCACACTCATCAGGCAGCTTGTTCCTTACTCTTATTGTTTTTTTGCAATATGACATCTTCTGCAGATGACATTGCATTTTGCTGTTTTCTTCTACCCATGCGTGGTGCTGTAAAGTTGCGACTTCTTCCTTATTTGTTTTGTTGAAAGTGCTGTTCACATACTGGGACATCGCTCGCAACCTGGAAATAAAGTATAAAAGTAATCGGTCAGTGCTGTATACGGTAATTGTTTGATGCAGGCATTTAACCCACATAAGCTAACGAACGATAATGTTTGATTATTTAATATTTCCAATGATACTTTAAATAATGTGTAATATGTTTTCCCAGTATTAATGCAATGTTTACATTATCTACCACATAGATAAGTTTACTGTAGACGATTGTCGTGTAGTAGTGGGTGATACTTGTATTGAAGCCGCATCATGTCACATGTCCGTAAAAGTAAACTAAAATGAGTGGATAATGGCATTTTAATTCCATAATAACATCTCAATAGATTGACAGTTTTTGCCTGATAACGACGCGCAAAAGTTTCTTCAGTGGCACACCTACTTCCTGCTAAATATAGATATAGTTATTACTATACTACTTAGCCAACATACAAGAAACTGTTTCATCGTTATCAAAGATGTAAAGCCCTATTTATTTTATAATATTCTTTACAATGTTCGCAATCGCATACACCTCTTTGTATAGGCCGCAGGTTTGTTTCACTAATTTTTTTATTCAGACAATATGAAATTTGTGAATAATTTATTTGGCCTTAGACAGAACACATTAATTGGCTAATGTTTTTAACATGTAGATACATGTTTCATCTTTGTTTTACAGTTCGTTGCTACAAGAAAAGAATGGTTGGAACTTGATAAGAAATTTGAAGAATGCTGGAACTTCCCCCATTGTTTAGAAGCAATGGATTAAAAGCATGTAGTAATACAGGCGCCTAACAATAGTGGAAGTTATTACTAAATCGATAAGGGATCGCACAGTATTGTTCTTCTAGGAGTCGTAGACGCCAAGTACAGGTTTATGTATGTCGATGTAGGCTGCAATGGGAGGATATCACATGGCATAGTGTTCGCTAATTGCTCTTTGCATAATGCATTGGAAGCTGGCTCGGTCCAGTTGCCACCTCCTACTCTCTGTGCCATGTAACTTGACAAGTTTTTGACAGTTCGACGAAAATAGCGCCAATGTTTACTTTTCGTTTATGTATCCTTTCGCCATCAGCTGGTGCGTTAAGTGGAGGCTATATTTTTTATCAAAACGCTGTCAGTTAATCCACTTGCCATTCTAGTGTAATTCTAAACAAATGTTAATGTCTAAAAAATTCGTAGGTTATAAAATTAAAAATATAAAACCTTGCAAAAAGTTTAATATTTGCTAACTCTTTTTTAATTTGTCCGAGACAGTGAATTTGGGTTAATATTTGCAATGATAGGGACCTATACACAATGTATGCCTCCCGAAAAATTACAGTCCTTTAAGACGAAATAATTTCAAAAAATAATTCTAATTTTGTCGCCCATAAGACTTTCTCTATGACTGATTCGTGTTCCGGTAGGAAACGCATAAAACGACGACATGTACGCAAAGCCTAGCTGTCACATTTTAACGAAAAATAGATAACCCTTTGTGTGAAATAACACGCCGACAAAACATATATTCACATTAAAAAAATGTATTTACTGTTAGGGCAGCGATGAAAAGTTGGCAGCTTGCAAGTTGGTCACAAGTTTTTTCAACTCGTCTGGTAGTGTATTTCCCGGCCTGACTATAATGTACATTGTTTACGAATTAAAGCTAATTTTTTTCAATGGCAACTTGCGTGTAAGTTTTTTCCGATAAACTGTTACGAAACTAATATTTGTGTAAATGTTTAAACACTAAAAAATGAATTTTTACTGTATGTGGTTATTTTGAAACTGTGGCTAGCTAGTATGAAGTGAGCTGCATGGACATCACGCTGTAGATAGATGTGAGCGAAGTGCTGGCTTCCTTACATATGCAAGGTCTCGTCTCCTAAAAAAGTGTTTTTTTTTCGTCAGTGGCCGCTACATATTATGTTCCTCGTGGATGCCCCGCGATCTGATGTAATGGTATGTGAACTTACCAGTGCGCTCTAGCGGGATATACAAAAAATAAATGGTCAGTAGATGTAGTATGTTTAAGATGGGGGCTGGAAGGGGGTGGTGGCCTGCCAAATCATTAGCGAAGGCAAGAAATTTACGGATTAATTAACCAATAAAAATTGGCAAGGGAAGTGGTGGAGGAACCTCCATCAATGTAAGTTTTTTAAAAATCATTTTTTAGTAATAATTTTTTAATAAATTGTTTTATAATACATTGTTTATTAAGTTTTTTAACAATAATTTTTTTTATAATTTCTTTTAACAATTTTTTTAATTTTTTAAAACTCTTGGGTTGTTTAGGAATTTTGTTTGGTTTTTTCAAAATTTTGGGTTCAATGTCATTCAAGGTCATGGGCAAAGGGTCAAGGAAATGGGTCAAGGAAATGGGTCAAAGTTACCCGGATCCAATATGGCCGGCGAACGTCCGGAATGAGAGATCATCGTGTTGACTCCGACTCTGGACCCCCCTCCCCTTGCGCCCGACAATCATTCTGCTTCCATCAATTAACTGGATGTTACACTACAAATAATGCACCCATATATGAAAATTTCATTTTCAGTGACGATATAAATATATACTTTGGCTACAAAATCTAACGTACTTCCAGTGGATGTACACAACTGAAAATTATCTTGGTCGGTCTGAATGCAAGTGCCCTTTTTATACAACTTATTTTCAAAATTGTCACAGCTGCTCCTGTATCTACTAATAATTTGTTATATTTAGAATTTATCCACACATCTGAAAACATGCCAAACTGCAGATATATTGAATTCACCAACAACTGTGTACCATTTTTACCATTTATACTCTCCTTATGACTTGAACTATAACTTCCACTACTAAGCGAATTTATTTTCTGGCATCACCAGCCTGGAGCCCCGACTGGTGGCCGCTCTCGTTTAAATTCTTTTTCTTGAAATAGTTACTCTCTAAATGCCCTATCTCATTACAGTATTTACATTTGGGAGTGCGGCAAGTCTCAGCTTTATAACCATCTCGCCCGTTATTCCCAAATTTAATTTTAAACCTTTCTCTACAATATTTCGCAAGGTGCACCACTCGATAAAAATTATAGCATTTCATTGACCTCCATTCTCTTCTAATGTGCCCTAATCTAAAGAACGAAAAACATTTCACTCCCCCTTGTGAAACCTGCTGGGTGTCCTGATGTGCCTGGTAAAACACTATGACTGCATGACCGCTTGTTAGGTAGTAACTCGTTCTGTTTCTCGCTTTCTGCAAACTTGATTGCTTGCTCAAATGGCAGTGGCACCATCGAAAGAACGAACCTATGTACATTACTTCTAATGCCCTTAAAGAACTGAGCGAGTATCATCTCTTCTAACACTTTAACCCTCGCACTTTACTCATCGGTCGCGGGCCGTGTGATATTGTTCCATAACCGATGAGTCTGAGTCGCATGGAATATTCTATAACTGATTCACCCTGCCTTTGTACACAATTAAAAATCTGTTGACAAAAGCTACTGTATTCTCTACTAACTTAAAATGCTTCCTTAAAAATACAACAAATTCTGACCAACTTTCACGTGNCGCGCCTGACATTTTAGCCGCAATCGTGCGCACATAAATATCTCGACTTCCTGCCAACCTACCATATCAGCTACATTGTTAACGGTATCAATAAAATAATCATCATCTGGCTGCAGTTTGGCCTCAAAACACTCAATAAACGGCAGTCATTGGACAGCTGTTCTTAAGCCTAGGGGGTATACAGGGGGCCGCTCGCATCACCTACGCTGTTATTTGATTAAGTGTTTTCCATGTGTGTATTCATCTTTGCTACCTTTCAGCTGGCCACACCCAAAAATAATATTAAAGATACCCACTCATATATTCCTCGTATGGTCCTCTTAAAGACCTCCTGCAACACTAAGAGTATCTACCAAGCTACCCAACTGCTAGGAGGGTAACTGCAAAATTTTTCCACCACTGGGGTTACTAAATAGGCTTATCCTTCTGCTAAGAGCCCTAAATACAAGCTATCCCACCGCCCGAGGAGCTGATTTACGAAGCTATCCCACTGCTGCCACCACTTTTTCATGTGGCTCGGTGGCTATCTATGATCGGAAATTCGCTATATGATGATAAGGGGTCTGATTAATGTGCGGCTCGAACGCACGCGTAGAATTCTGCAACCAACAGTCGGAGAAAGGGAGAAAGGAGGGACTTTCACCCCGATCTTCAACCAGGGTGTTAAGGTGGAAAACGATGCAGAGTGTTAATCCTCGCATATAATTTCTTTTTGTGTGAGTGTAGACCCATGGTGCTTGTCAACTTGGGTAGTTTCGATGAGCACAATAGATCAATTAAATTAACAGAATTCCCAATCTTAGTCAATAAATAAGGCATAGAATAATTCAATTTCAGCTTTATTATTGTTCCATTAGAGGGTTATTTCTGCTCACATGTAAGATTACTCGGCACACATTGCAGTAAAATCTAAGTTTGAACACCATCTTAATTGCTAACAGGTCTGGATCTCCTCTAACATCACAGCAGATCTCAGACATACCACTTACAATACAGCAAGGTGTTAGCGAAAATATTCTATAGCAATTCTCACACCTAGCAACACGTGGAGCATTAAAGGATCGAACAATTTCATTACTAAAAGAAACACATTTTAAAATATACATTTATTCAATTGTATAATTGCCTTTTAAATACACCATTTTACCTTCTTACTTTGTTAACACATAATTAGTCTGATTACAAATAAGCATATGTTTCCCATATTTTACTTCTTACATGTTAAGCCATTGTCTTAATACAAAAGGCTGATAATTAATCCTACACTGATATTTATGTTACTGGACATCATTTGCCATACTACTAATAATTATATGAAGACGACGAAGGTTGCATCTGCTTAAGCCGTTTTACTAACCTAAAATATTTACAGCCATATAATTTTGAATATACGTGACTGAGCCAATTATAACATGTATTTTAATCTACATGGCCTACCATACCGCTACTTGTGTGAAAAAAATTGGTGGAAAATCGGTTGATTTGTACCTGAGAAGTGACATAATAAAACTTTATTTTCTCATTTAATGCTATTAAACAAAATTGCCAAAAAAATAGGCTCACTATACGTTACTTCTAATATATTATCAATTTATTATCACTATACAAAGTTTGGTTGTATTTGGGAAAAATTGTTTAATTTATTTGGCAAACTTACCTAATATTTATGAAGCCACCATTTTTAACATAGTTTTATGACCTACTTAAATCATGGAAGTTTACACGGCCTTCTGTAACATTTATGGTGTGCACAATTTTGTGGAAATTAGTTTAACTGTTCCAGAAATATGGCAAACCGTTCAATTTTTTTCAACTGGCACTATTCTGCAAATACTGGTTGTCCCAAAAAAAATGTACTCACCTCTTGAATGGCAATAAATTCTGTATGTATTAACGAAGGTACATGACTATGATGGAAATGAACAATATTAACATAGAGTACAATCACACGAATTAAATGAACGTGCACGAGTTATGGCAGGACATCAAATGCACATAACATCACTGAATTATAGCCATCTATGGGCTAGTATATTATAGTGGGACAGCCTGTAGATAGGAAAAATTGGATATCTGTGTACATAATTGATGCCTCTATTAAATAGTGTTAGTGTACATAATTTGGTTGAATTTTGTCGTTTTGTTTAATTGATACAACATACTAAACTATATGATTTATATTAACACGATTAAAAAAAGGACTGCCGCACCTAAAACATGTCAGTTTATGTACCATAAAGTAGCAATACTTGAGTGTAACAATTTGATGGTTTCGGTTCAATGGTACTTAATATATTCCATACAAATTCCAAAATTTTCATGTGATCATCTTCATACATGGAGGGAAAGAATGTATGTATTAGCACTTTGGATGATTGTATTCTGCCAGTATACAAAGTTATGTGAAATTATATTATTAAGTTTCATATACACTGGAGAGCCAAAAAAAACTGGTATAGGCATGTGTATGCAAATAACAAAGGCATGGAACAATCTGAGTAATGCAATGCGGTCGGCAATGTTGCTAGATAGGTTACTGCTGCTAGAATGGCAGGTTATCAAGATTTATGTGAGTTTGAACGTGGTGTTATAGTCGGCGCACGAGAGATGGGACATAGCATCTCCGAGGTAGCGATAAAATTTGGATGTTCGCGTACGACCATTTCACGAGTGTACCGTGAATATCGGGAATACGGTAAAACATCAAATCTTAGACATCGCTGCGGCCGGAAAAAGATCGTGAATGAATGGGACAAACTACGACTGACGAGAATCACTAAACATGACAAACGTGCAACCCTTTCTCAAATTGGCGCAGATTTCAATGCTTTGGCATCAACAAGTGCCAGCGTGCGAACTCTCCAACATACCATAATATATATTGGCTTTCGGAGCCGAAGGCCCACTCGTGTACCGTTGTTGACTGCACGAAACAAAGCTTTACGCTTCGCCTGGGCCCACCAACACCGCCATTGGACTGTTGATGACAGAAAACATGTTGCCTGTTCTGACGAGTCTCGTTTCCAATTGTATAGGGCGGATGGACGTGTACGGGTATGGAGAAATCCTCATGAATCCATGGACCCTACAAGTCAACAGGGGACTGTTCAAGCTGGTGGAGGCTCTGTCATGGTATGGGGCGTGTGTAGTTGGCGTGAAATGGGACCCCTGATACGTGTAGATACGACTCTGAAAGGTGACAAATACGTAAGCATCCTGTCCGATCACCTGCACCCATTCATGTCCATTGTGCATTCCGACGGACGTGGACAATTCCAGCAGGACAATGCGACACCCCAAACGTCGAGAGTTGCTACCGAGTGGCTCCAGGAACACTCTTCTGACTTTAGACACTTCCACTGGCTACCTAAATCACCAGACATGGCCATTATTGAGCATATCTGGGATACCTTGCAACGTGCTGTTCAGAAGAGATCTCCACCGCCCCGCACTCCTATTGATTTGTGGACTGCCCTGCAGGATTCATGGTGTGAATTGCCTTCTGCATACCTTCAGACATTAGTCGAGTCGATGCCACGTCGTCTTGCGGCACTTCTGCGTGCTCGCGGGGGCCCTACACGATATTAGGCAGGTGTACTAGTGTTTTTGGCTCTTCAGTGAGCTAAAATAATTTTATAGCTGCCATTCTGAAAATACGTATGCAACTCATTATAAATATGTATATTTACATAGCCTACTGTAGTAAATATTCTTTGCCAAATTTGGTAAGAGTGGATTCATTGTTTTCCGAGATATGACAAGGAAACTTTATTTTTATTGGGGAGCTATCATACAAAATGTCAGAGAAATAAGGCTATCTGCAGAAAAATTTGATGGTTATAACGATACTGCCAGCAAACAAAATTAAGTTTTGTTATTAAAATATACTGAGCGAAAATATTTATATTTTCACCATTTTGAAAGTGAGTACCTGACATACTTAAAACATACCAGTTTATACCACTTGCTACAGTACTAATAATTTACTAAATTTGGTAGAAATATGCCAATTGTTTTTCGAGGTATTACATAAAAACTTGATTTTTTCATGTTTCATACCTTACAAAATGGCAGACAAAATATGCTTTATGTAGACTCATTTGGTATGATGTACTGCCAGCACACAAAATTAATTTGGATTTGATTACATGATTTCTACGATAAAGCATACTAAACTAATATGACTAAAAGGCCGCCATTTAAAAAATTGATTTTTGAAAGTAAAATTAACGTATTAACACCATCTGTCGCAGTACTATTTGCTTACTATTTTGTAGGAATCTGTCATTTGTTTTCCGAGACATGACATAAAATTTTATTTATTCGTACAAAATGGAGGACAAAATATGCATTGCTCGGATACAGTTGGTAGTTGTAATATCTCAATCTAGCATACTAAGATAAATGGGAATTGATTACATTGTTTCCAATATAAGCACTCAAAGCTAAAATGGCTTTATGTCCGTAATTTTGAAATAAATTATCTGACGTTCTTAAAGCATACTGTTTTACATAATCTGCTACAGTACTAATTGTTCGCCACATTTGGTAGGAATCGGTCAGTTGTTTCACGAGATATGACATACAAATTTATTTATTCATGTGGTTTTATCTTATAAAATGACAGATAAAAGAAGTTTCATGTAGACACATTTGGTAATTGTAGTATAAACAGCCAGCATACAAAGTTAAGATGATTTCGACAATATAGTATTATAAGTTAAGATAGCTATATGACCACCATTTTTAAAACAATTGCCTTACACACTTAAGGCATACGGATAAACATAATTTTCTGCAGTACTACTTGTTTGCTAAATTTGGTAGGAATCGACAAATTTGTACAGAGATATTACATAAAATCATTATTTATTCATGTGGTTCTATTATACAAAATAGCTGATATAATTATGTACATATGTGTTGGTATATATAATGCTTGTACTTTCAGCATACAAAATTTGGTCTAATTTGGTTTAATGGTATGTTAGATATTCTTAATAAACCTAAAATAATTTAGTGTATTGCTGCCATTTTGGAAATAAGTACCTAATAAAGTTCAGTCACTTACCCAGCACAGTGTTACATATGTGCCAAATTGTATGTTAATTTGTATAATAGTTTCTCGAGGTATAATGCAAGATATTTATATATTAATTTGGCACTATTTTCCAAAATGTCAGACTAAGATTTATATAAATTTAAACCTTAAATCCTACACAATTATCTGCAATCATACAACATTTTGTTTAAATCAGATTAATGGTTCTCGAGACATGACATATCACCGTAATTATTACAAATAGTTGCCATTTTGAAAGTAAGTGCCGGACCAGGTCTAAAACAATAAAAGGCACGTGAACTTACTATGTACTATACGTGTACCTAGTAAGGTGAAATTTGATTGCACATTCAAAAATTGAAAGCGGGGACACACGCATGCAGACACACACACACCTAATGTACACACAGTCACGTATAAACACACAGTCACGTATACACACACAGTCACGTATACACACACATGTAGCCGCACACATATACACACACAGACCGGAAAGCGATCTTATAAGCCTCCTTTAATTCTGAAAGTAGGCTAAAAAAAGTTCAAATAATTCCTGAACCTCCAAATATTGACAAAAATATTTGAGGAAGTTGCAGAAGAAAATTAAAGTTTCATGCAACATTTTGTTTCTCTTGCTGTAAAAAATTCTAACTATCCAAAAACACCTAGAAAAATTTAATTTAGGAAAAATTATATATTTATCGTATCTAAGATTCCTAACAAAAAACTCATTCCACAAACCAACTTCTTTCGAAAAATTATTCTATTGTTTCTATCATTCCCCTTATTTAGAAGAATTTTAAACACAAATGGGAGTCATGCCATTAAAAACCATAAATCTTGGTTTGCTGTTTTTTTTTAAATTCACATAGTTAAAAAAAGTGTTTGTAAGGTTTAACATTTTTTTGCAGTTATTTTGAAAGTGGGTTATTTAACTGTAATTAATATTTCGGAATTATAATTTAGTAGATTTCTGGTGACAAGTTAGTTTTACGTCCCGGCTAGCTCATAGGCAGGCAAGAAGGACTCCACACAGCCCGTATCTGTGAAAACGCCCCCGCTAGGCACATACTTTATCGGATGCACCGGATGCTGGTGTGACTCTTTTAGTTAGAGTGTTTCTTAATCCAAGTTGAGCCTGAACCCTTAAGTGCTGCCTCCTAGGACAGTACATTTTCGCTGTGTTCACATCCTGTAGGACGCTTCACAAAAAAAAATGCTCTTTGCACCATTAAGAAGGGCATTTGTACATCCTCGTGCTATGTATCGGCAGCTCTGAAACTAAAATTCTAGTGTATTCTTCCGTCGCCTAAGTAGATAGTTTATGAGAATTGGAACATATTTTTAGTAATACTTATCCATTTTTTTTATTAAAATTACTTATTTTTCAACAAAATCATTACATTTTTCAACAAAAATCAACAAAATTCAAGAAATTTCGTGCCAATGTTCGTCTCATTTAACCCAAAAAATAATAAAATAAAATTCTCAGAAAAGGAAAGTAGCACAATCTGGCAAAATATTTGTGTTTTTTTAATTACTATAATTCTACTTTGAAAAATGGGTTCATCCCAATTAAAACTAACATTTAATGAAAAGTTGAGTGATATTGATGAAAAAATTTGTTATTTTGATTAAAAATTGAGTAATTTTAATCAATAAACATAATTATTATTTTCAAGAAGTGGGCTAATGTAAAGGTACAAAATGTAAAGAAATCAAAGATTTAATATTATTTCGTGAATATAAAAAAGCATAAGATAATCTGTCATATCAATGTTTAAATTGTGAAAATGAATACAAGAGATGATGCAGAAATGTAAATAAATGAAAGATTTAATATTATTTCGCGAATATGAAACAGCAAAACATAATCGCTCATATAAATGTATAAATTGTGAAAATGAATACAAGATATGATGGACAAATGAAAAATATAATAACGAATTAAAAATTTCAATATATAATTATATAAAATAACAAACTGGGACTAACTGGCATTAAAAGTTGCACAAATATAAAATAGACTTACATTTATAGTGAACTGACCGTTAGTTAATGACTTATATTAAATATTATTTATAAAAATATTTATTGGATTTATTTATGAAAAAATATATAAAATTATTTACGAACATTTATACGAAAATAATTATGAAATTATTTATGATATCCTGTGAGGGATGGTTATTTCCCACATAAGTTTTTTAATATCCTTTAATTTTTCAGAAAAAATATAATAATAAAAATACAATAAAATAATGAAGAAAATAAATGAAATAATTTTAAAAATATGTATTAAATAAAAATATTAAGAATATAAATATATATCAAATTATTACAAAAAAAGCAAAAAACCCCAATTCATTTTTATGTTGCATATTTCTACAACCTTTCGTATTTTTTCCTTAGTACTATCCGTTTTTTATTTTGCTAATGTGCCAATACGAACATTTGCCTGCGTTTATAGCAGTGATTATTTTTTTCGCCTATATGTACCGAGGTACGAAAAGGAAAAGGGCTCAAGAGGAATTTTGGTATTTTGTGAAAATAACTGAAATAGAATTTGTCATGATTAAATCTAAATTAACAATTTTAACATTACTTTTGTATTCTATATATAATCCAATTACGAACACAAATTCATCACAATTAATTTGATTAAACATTTTCGGTAAAATCACATGATATATTTTATATGATTAAAGAAAATTGTATCACAATTAATATTACAAATAAAACAAATTTTTGTAAAGGAATATTGACCAGTTTCTGATTTTTAAAAATTGTAATTTATAATTTTATTAATTTTTTTCAATAATTTGGTTAAATTCATTTAATATATAATTTTTATTTAGTAAAATATTTGTTGATTCGAATGAAAAATTTATGAATACATCTCAGCAGTTTTATAAAAATGTAAATTATTAAATTTATATGAAATATAAAAATTAAATGTTTTCGAATCTTGAGGTAAAGATTTTTCTAAAAATTGCCAATAATAAAAGCTAATATATGTTGTTGTATTCTTATACATTTTTATTTTAAAGAATATTCTGTACTTTCTTCATATTCTACAATTGGCCACTTAATTTATAGTCTTTAAATAATCATTTTTCTTGGATCAGCAAATCTTTTATCAACTGTTCCATCAGATTATTTAGTTTGATAAACAACTAAACAATTATCAAATGAATTTACAAAAAAACTTTATAACAGCCTTTAAAAAAATTTCACTATTGTCTCTAAAAAAACCAAACAAATATCTTTATGAATAAATAATTTAATTTGTTTTACTAATATGAATATAATTTTTGCATGATATTTATTATTAACGCAATTCATTTCTAAATAAAATATTCCTTGTGGTGAACTATCGAAAATATGAATTACAGTTGTTAAACAATGATTATCATTTGCTTCAATTATTTTTCCATGTTTTAAAATTTCAAATCCTGAAAATTGAAATGGAAAAAAAATTGAAATTAAATAAATATTTTAATTTTTACCATTATAACTTATACTATATATTTTTATAATAGAAATTGTTCATTAACATATGCATAATTCCGAGAAAAAAAATCTGTCACAAAAATTTATATCAAACTCGATTCTATTAATAGAAATATTAGAATTTTCTTCGTTTTATCTGATGTTGGAAATGTTCGTCTCTCAAAACATTCGAAGGTTTTCAAACTTATTTGTATAGTAAAATGATTATACATTAATAAAAAAAAGATAAGATCCAGAAAAACTAATATGTTTAATAAAATTATGCAAAGAAAATTATAGAAATTAAAAAAATAGAAGAGGTCAAATATGGAAATAATAAAAACAAAGCAATGCCTTTAATTATCGAATGAAAAAATATTGGTATACAAGTTGATGAAGTAGCTGAAGAAAATCAAAATATGATAGCAAATTTAGTTCATGTTGCAGTTAAAAATTCAAAATTATCCAACACCAGAAAAATTTTTATTTGACAAAAATTATTAAAGGATGATAAACCAGTTAATTTATCTGGAACCGAACCATTAACAATTAATCTTGGTAAAGATATTTCTCAAAAAATTTATGTAATTACAAATAAATTGGTTTTAAGCATTATTGGGCAAAAATTTTTCATTTGGTGATACACAAGTATATATAAATTATTAATAAATGAATTGTTGAAATTATAGCATATGAATGAACAAATAGGCTTGCTAATTGTTTACAAAATTAAAAACAAAGAAATTGAAATAAATATACTAATGGAGATAATGATAATTATACACAAATAGCTTTAGCAACAAATTTTATAATTTCAAAATTATGACCGAATAAAAAATTAGTTAAGATAAAAGTTCATGATATAATAATTCTATTATTTAAACAATTAATGAAAAATATGTATAAGACAGTATTCTTCTTCAGAACCAAATACACCAGAAAAATTATATTCACCAAAATCACCAAGACCTGGTGAAGTAATTAATAATTATAATAATATATTAATAGAATATATATGGATGACTGATGTAAGAAATGTAATTGATAAATTATTAGTTATTCATGGTGAAGATAATGCTGGGAATAAAAATTACCAAAATGAGAAATTTAATATTGTGAATATGTTTAATATTAAGTTTTCTGATTTTGTTGTTAATAATCCTGCATGAATTCCATATTTAATAAGAAATTTAAATTTTATTCCTTTCTTTTCAGAATTCTGACCATCGAGGAAAAGTAATTATAAATTTGGCTTTAAGTAATTTAAATTTACCAAAATGGATTTACCTGGTTATAACTATTATGGTCCTTTACAAAATTAGATAAATGATTAGAAAGAGGCGATAATGGAATTACTAAACTAGATTAACTTTGTTAGAATCAAGATATTTCTTATAGAGATAATAAAAATTTAGAATATAGACATTAAAATCATAAAATTTTACAAGCTAAATAATTAATATTAGATAAAGAGACTCCAATTAATGAAAAACAGCATCCGATTTTGTATGTGGAGCTATGTTTAGTATAAGAAAATTAGATCGGGGTATTAAAATTCGTTTATGCAGAAAAATATAAATATCAATACAGTGAAACTTCCATATAATGGACACCCTTGGGGAATGAAATATTGTCCGCTATATAGAAGTGTCCGCTTTTGGGAGAAAAATGAAAATAATGTTTGAAATTGTACATACATACAAGATGTGCCATATGTAAATAATACATTTTCTACATATTTACGTGCAAAAGGCAATTTATTTCACAACACGGAGCACACAAAACAACTACTGTATGTAGTACTATTACNATACATATTTACGTGAAAAAGGCAATTTATTTCACAACACAGAGCACAGAAAACAACTACTGTATGTACAGTAGTAGGTATGTACGTATTACATACGTACATTATCTTAAAAATGTATNTCAATTTCAAATATTTATGAAGCAATAAAATTTATGACAGAAATTAACACTTTAAAAAGTCTGTTATTTTTTATTAATCTTTTTCAAAATAAGAATTATATTTTTAACATTTGATTGAATCCTTAATTCTAAGTCGAGTCCCTCAGCGTCACTGTTTGAAATAAAAAAAATTTTCACCTGCTTAATTTGTATTAAGACTTCTTCAGCCTTCATCGGTGGGTCATCGTCCTCCACTTCTGACTCTCGTAAAATTTCTTCGTCATTTAGGCTTTCCTCTGGAATGTAAACAAATGAAAAGTTATATTTTTTTTTAAGACAAAAACATTATTACATATGTGTACATATACTGTAACTGTATGATTACCTTCACGAATAAGATCTGCAACATTCAGAGAATTATTTTCTGAGACCAGACTTCCATCGATGTCGGCGTACATTGTTTCGCTCGTCGGGTCGTATGATGTTGTCAGGTCTTGAAGTTCTCCATCTTCATCAACATCTTGTGAATTTGCGGCTTCATCGCTGGAATTTACGAATCCCGACTTTATGAAGCAATGTAACACAGTTTCTTTGCTTATTTTTTNACTTATTTTTTTCACAGAGGACGTTATCCAGTGAATTGCATCCAGGATGTTAATTTTCTTTGCACGATCACTTGACGATGTTGCATTGTCCATGTTGGCCAACAGGTGCTTCAAAACACACTTTCTATAGTGAGTTATGAAGTTCTTTATAACCCCTTGGTCCAAAGGTTGGCATGTAGCAGTTGTATTCGGTGGGAGGAATACAATTTCCACATTGCTGAAATTTGTATTGGGATGGGAGGCTGCGTTATCCATAAATAAAATTATTTTTTGATTTTGTAGAATCATTTTGTTGTTCAATTTTGTCAACCAAATGTTCATAACATATCTGGTCATCCACACCTTACAATTAGAATGCCAATCCACATGCAACAAATTGATATCGATACCTTTGAAACACAGAGGATTTTTTGCCTTTCCTATGACCAGAGGGTTTTCAAATTCACCAAGCATATTTGTGCATAAGAGCAAAGTTCAACGCTCCTTTAAAACTTTTCCTCCTTGACAACGCTCATTTTTCAACTGCATGGTTTTATCCGGAAGTGCTCTAAAAAATAAGGCGGTCTCATCGCAGTTATAAATGTTTTTGGGTTCAAAACCAACGCAATATTGTTGAAGCTTCTCTATCCAATTTTGTACTAACTTCTGTGTCTACTGAGGCCCCTTCTCCACTAATAGTTTTATAAGATATCTTATGCCGAGATTTGAATTTGTCGAGCCATCCTACAGAGGCTTTAAAATCCAATTGACCTAAATTTTTTGCAACTTCTAAGGCCTTTTCTCGAATGATCGGACCGGAAAGTGGAATGTTTGCAGCCCGAGCACGGCAAAACCATTTGAAAACTGCATCGTCAATGCTCAAACCGGCCGTTTTTGGAAATGATTTACGGGATTCGTCATTTCCATGTTTGGTGAATCCATCTAAAAGTTCCTTTTTATTTTTTATAATTTCACTCACCTGAGTCTTTCCTATTTTGAATTTTGCAGCGCAGTATCGCACACTTAGTTTTTCATGTTCATTGGCTTTAATTATTTCCACTTTTCCTTTAAGTGTCAAATGCACACGGGGAGGCATATTAGAGCTATTTTTATCGCTCGAAATCGGAAACAAACTGAAGAGGTAAACATGTTTGTACAGTGTGGCGCAATTGAAATCTAGGAATTTGAGACAAAGGATGTTGGTGGAAGGCAAACCAAACAGAGGGGAGAAGGTTTTTCTCAGAAAACATTCCTTTCCGGGAGGCTGCTGTCCGCTTTTGGGAGATTTTTGGGGTCAGAATATACACGAAAGAGCTGTCCGCGTCCATTATAGGGAGTGTCCGCTTTATAGAAGAATTTAATATGAAGAAACGAATGGGACTATGCCGAGGAATCAGAATTTGTCCGCTCAAGAGAGTTGTTCGCTTTTGAGAAGTGTCCGTTAAGGGAAGTTTCACTGTATATGTATGTATATATTGCCATGGAATAGATGACAGGTTAAATGTCAAGCTCTAGCATTCCATTTCAATGGAGGTCGTGGTAGTGAAGTGGATAGAGTGCGGAACTTCACGCTCTTGCATTCACAGGGGAGGGCAGGCCTGTCCCAAGAGAGGAGACGCATGCCATGGGATGTTGCCAGTAGATGACATGTTAAATGTCACGCTCTAGCATTCCATTTCAATGGGGGCCACGGTAGCATAGTGGATACAGTGCAGAACCTCGCGCTCTCACATTAACAGGGGAGGGCAGGTGTGAATCCCCCCTGCTGCTGACTCCCCCTGCAGCTGACTCCCCCTGCATAGGACAACCCCTGCAGCTGCTTCCCCCTGCCGCGGACACTCCCTGCTGCGGACTCCCCATNTAATATGAAGAAACGAATGGGACTATGCCGGGGAATCAGAATTTGTCCGCTCAAGAGAGTTGTCCGCTTTTGAGAACTGTCCGTTAAGGGAAGTTTCACTGTATATATTTTTTATACACAAAAGAAGATTAAAATTTTTTATTTTTATATTCCTATTACTTAATTAAAAGAAATATATGTTGATAAACTATTTAAATAAAAACCAAATTGTAACAAAAAAAGTAGAGAAGGTAAAAGAATTGTACGAACTTTATCATTACCAATTATTAAAAAAATTTTGAAAGAAAAAACAGGACCTGGATTGAAAACTGGTGTATATTAAACCAATTGCTTGGGCAGTTTTAGGTGCTTTAGGTTTATTGGCTGCTGGAGCCAGTGGTATTTATAGTTCTGTTGAACAAACATGAAAAAATTAACAATAATTAGAAGAACAAAAAAGATTCAATTTAGCAATGGAAAGTAAAATAAAATATATGAATTACCAGAAAAAACTAATAAAAATGAATGTGCAAATGTAAATTTAGATATATCTCTAAGTCCTAGAACTCATTGGGTTGGTTATTATATAATAATAATGATACTTATTATTTAGATTTATTTGGTGGATATATTCCTATATAATTAATAAACGATTTTAATAAATATCACACTTATTATAATGATGATAGAATACAAAATTTATATACTGATATTTGTGGTCGTTTTACATTTATTATTCGCTTAATTTTTTAAAGAATTTAATTTTTTTAGCATAATTCTTCTTATATTAAATGACAGATTTAATTGGAGAAAATATCATAAAATAAATTATAATATTAAGAAATGTATTTCAAATATAATTATTAATGAATTTGTAAAAAATTAATCTTTTATGATTATGAAGAACAATTAAAAAATTATAATATAAATAATAATGATGAAGTAAATAAAAAGTAGATAATTTAAATAATATTATTGTCCATGATGCCATCAATGCAAAAATAAGATAATTTCATTCAAAAATTGTACAAATATATGTTAGTACATCTAGTTTGACTAAATATGTTAAAAATTATAATTTTCAACAATTAAATAAGATTTTACTTTAAAAACTGAGTTAAATCATTATATTAAAAATGATGCATTCGATCATTAAATAAATTATTTAGCTTTTAAAACTGAGTTATATAATTACTTTAAATTGATAATTTTAATCATTTTAAAACTGATGTAGCTTTAAAACTCAATTAAATAATTATATTAAAAATTATAAATTTGAAGATTTTCTAAAAGAACAAAATACAGCACTCAAAAATGTTAAATGAACTAATTCCTGATAAAATTTATTCAAAGATAACTAAATATATATTTAAAAAAAATCTAGTTTGAATAATTGTGCTTTGAAAACTGAATTGAATAATTATGATGAAAGTCAAATGGTTAATAAATTTCAACAGGATGTTGTTTGAAATCTGAGTTAAGTGATTACATAACAAATAATTATTTGTGTAGTTATGATATGGGAGTTAATTTTTTTATAGAAATGTTAGTAAATTGAATTTAAATGTACATGTTCAGAATAACAAATTTTGAAGTTTTAAAAATTAGCTTGTTTAAAATATGAGTTTAATGATTTTGTAACAAATTATTATTCCATAATTTAAAAATAGAGTTGCCTTAAAATCTTTGTTTAATTATTAAGTTAAGAACGAAGAGTTTATTATTATTTCAACTAAAACTAATCGTAATTATGTTCACATAAAAACTTTTAGATTATAACCTTAATAAATTCAAAGCACGGTATGTTTCTTTAAACGATCAACATATAAATAGCATCAATAAATGAATTAGTTAAAAATGATAATAAAATGGTTGAATTGGATAGGAGGATTAATAATATAATAAATAGTTTGTAATAAGTTTAATATATTAACACACATATTAAATAAATTGTTATTTAGAGTAATTCATTAAATTTCCAATTTAATTTGAAAAAATGAAAATAATGGTAATGAAAACAAAAGATTGGCATATATTGCAAATACTATTGCTCCAAATGATGTAAATTTAGAATAATTTCAATCGAATAGAAAAAATTAATGTAACTGGAAAATTAACTACTGGAAAAGCTAATCAATATTTTAAATTACATACTGGATTAGGTTATTTTTCATTTTTATTTGATTGTACAGTTATTTAGAATTAAAACAGATATTAATAACTCATCAATTTTAACGATTGTTAGAAAAGGCCATGATATTGATTATTCAAAACCATTTATTATAAAAAATTTAGATCAAATAACTCTTAACTTAGTTGATGGAATCCAAATTGCCAAAGGTTTTGAAATTAATACTTATATGTTTATAGTTTTTAAAAGAATTATCTAAATAGTTTTGATTTAATGATTACTACACCAGGTGTTTGAAGTGTAAAAAAATAACTAGAAAAGATAATATTAAAAAAGAAAACACAATAACTGGAAATAATTAAAAAATCATATCTTCTAAATGTGGTTTTAAATGCATCATTTAAAAAAATCCAACCATTTACGATAGCATAATTAATTAATTATATAAACTAGTTAAAAAAATGTTTCCCTGAAGAACCTTTTTTTCAAAATACAATTGATGATTTATGGCAAGCTGATTTAATTGAAATGAATTCTGAAAATTGGAATGATATTTGCAAAAATAATAATGGAAATAAATATATTTTGACAATTATCAATGTTTTTTCCTAATTATGGTTTTTCTATTCCAGTTAAAGATAAATCTAGAGAAAATATTATAAAAGCTTCTGTATCAATTTTAAAAATATGTATACAAAATATTTCCAAATATTATAACATAAAATTAAATAATTAATAAAAAAATTTACATTATTAGTTATTATTCAACATTCAGTGAACTTAAAGGAAGTGTTGGGGAAAGTTTTAATATAAATAAAAAAAAAGAAATGTGGGAAAAATTGGTTTTCAATGGAAATTATCATTGTGTTGAAATTTTTGATAAATCAATTACAGAATATAATACTAAACAAGAAACTATTAATATAAAGCCAATTTATATTAATAAAAATAATGAAAAAATATTTATTAATTCATGGGTGCTGATTCGCAACACAGAAAATAATGAAAACATGTTGAAAAATCTAGAGGGTTAAATTTACACCGGTGAAATTATTACAAAAAGTTTTATTAATCCAGCAGATAAAAATTTATCCAGTAAATATAATGAAAAAATATTTTTAAAAACATGTGCTATATACTTGGTGCTTGACCTATAAGTATAACATTCGTAATGTAGTTAAGATTAGTAAATTGAAAAAAATATTTGAATAATGTTATACAGCAAAATTGTCAATAGCATTATTATTTAAAAGTTTTAAAGTTTTAAATTTTAATGTACCGAGTTATATATAAAAATATATGAATGATGAAGATAAAAAATAAATTTTTTTATATAAAAGTAAAAAAAATTATATTCATGAACAACTTTTAATAGTAGAAATTTTAAAAAACAAATGGTGATAACATTTATGTTAAATTGTTAGGATTTGGTTAATCACAATAGTTGGATAAATTAAATTACATTGTTTTATAAAATATTATATTTTTTAAGAATTTATTTGGTGGTTATTCCTGAATTTCATAAAATGTTATTTGTTTGAAGGGTTAAGCTGGTGGCAACACTTAAATTAAATTTTAATTTTATTAAGTTATTAAAAATATGTAAGATTTCTCTCTTCATCGAGTGCGATAATTGTATCTAATAAATAATTTTCTGTAAAATTATTTATTCTATAATAATTTCCATTCGCTGTGATGTCTAAAGTTTATTTAATTCATTGGTATAAATTAATATGATTTGGCTAACATTCTCATATTAAAATTACTTCATAAATTGTATGAATATCGCAATTTAAAATTAATCTTGTATTCACAATTCTTCTTTTACATCTAACAACATAATCAAAATGAAGATTTTCTTCAAATAATTTTAAAATTATAAATATTGGTTGTAAATTTGGATATTAATGCATGGAACAATATTTGGTTCCGTATTATTAATATTTCTTTATAATCATATTTTCATCGATTTCGTATTCCATTTCTAATCAATCCATATTCTTTTTTCTTTTATTACTTCAATAGCTATATCTCCAATTTGTTTTAAATAAGTTTTTATTATCTTTACTATTATAGATTTCTTTTAAATAAAAATTTTCAATCAAAAATTTATAATTTTTACATTTTGTTTATACTCAACAATTTTTCTAATTGGTGGTAAATCTTATTTTGTAACACTATCAGTAAAATTTTTACCTGCTGGCATTTTAGATCTCATAACTCATTTATACAAAGCTGATTCAATGATGTGTCTGTGAATCACCGATAATCAGTTAGCTATACATTTTTCCATAAATATATTTAATATTATCATATAATGCATTTCTTGGTATATTACATTCTAAATTCCAGCAATGTCTTTTCCATGAAACAATAATATATTTTCACGATGTAACATAAGTAAATCTTTTATTATTATTGCATACTAGATAATTGTTTTTTCATATACAGAATTGTCTCCATTTATATAAATACAATTTTATTAAGAAATTTTAAGACAATTTGTTTACTAATTTCATTGAATTTCAAGTTATTTTATGAAATTGTATTTGGTTAAAAGGTGTTCCCAAATTGGGTACACATTTTAATTTCATTAAATGTTAATTTTCTATTAAAATAAATTTACATAAATGGTATATATAAATAATAAAACTAGCAGCAATCTTATTTCATTTAGCACTTCTACATCCAGACAAAAATAATTATAGAAGATTGTAGATAAATTATCTGATAATTTAGTACAATTTTTATTGAAAATTGATTATGGAGACAATATTAATAATATTTAAAAAATTATGGAATAATATAAATTTAAAGATTATTAATATTTATAAGTTTTTTATTAATTTTTTATTCATTACATTTGAAGTCAATATTTGGATTTATTTATATAAATGCTGTTTGTGTATTTGTCCGTTTAGATATTTTTTTTATCAATTATATACACTTTTTTATTGATTTTTTCGGTGATTGTTCCATATTGCGTACCCTTATGGTAAACCCATAGTAAAACCATGAGTGCAGTATCGAGTATCCATTCAAATTATTTCCTTTACAAGTCAGTGTACTATTGTGTATATCCGGTCAAATTCCGTTTAGCGTATCCAAGTTCAAGTCAATTGTTCCTTTTAGCATATCCCAGAGCTGTTTTACTAAAAACTAAAAGTTTTCAATTGGCGAATGTACAATGGTGTGTGCGGGGTGTAAAATCACCATGTTGAATGCTCTAAAATTGATTTATGTCTCACCAGATGTAAACACATTCCTCATCGAGCATGACATCCTCAAACCGTCCATACAGTGTGGATGATGTAGAAAAGACGAAGCCAAGCTCCTGGATAATCGAGGTTTGGATTACTGGTGTAGACAGTGCACGGAGAATGGCACAACATGTAATTTTAAAGTGTCGGAGAGACAGGGCAGTTTCATGGGAGATTCAAATTTGTCGCAGGGCAAGATTAGCGAGTTGTGTTTATTGTGGTGTCTGATCAAGAATCCCCAACAACATCCTATATAGTACAAGAACTTCAGTGCTCAAGCAGGACAGTTGTCGCCTGATCGAATTTCTGCCGCCAAGTGTGCATAGACTGGGTGTTTACATACAGGAAACGATACGGCGGGCCTGGCAAAATAGACGAGATAGATGAATCAAAGTTGGGTAAGAGCAAAAACCGCAAGAGACGAAAAGTTCAAGACCAGTGGGTTTTCGGTGGTGTAGAGATAGGTGACCCTACTAATGTGGTCCTGGTGCCAGTGGAAAAGAGGAACCCCACGACCTTAGTCAAATGTTTTCGTGAATGGATTGTGCCAGGCATGACGATAATTTCAGACTGTCAGCGAGGTTACAGTAACTTGGATGTGCATGGCTATTATCACATGCAAGTAAATCACTGGAAGGAATTTGTGTGTAGTGAAAAGAGTGGAATAGTTAACACCCAAAACAACTAAAGTTGAGGCCAGGTGAGGCTTTAAGAGTACACACGCAAAACATCGAATGGAGTTGGTGTATGGTGAGGTATGGCATTCTGTGTTTTGGAGGACAGGAAAACTCGTGGGTCGGCTACTTGGCAGAATACATTTGGAAAAAGGACCACCCATATGGGCAAACACTGCACTCTTTTCTGATCCATGCAGCTGCAATGCATGATGGAACTCGCCACGAATGAGATAACAGCAGTGTAGGCATTTCTCTTTTAGAAAGGTAAATTGTGTGCATTTGTACAAAAAAAATAAGTGGATAAACGTAAAGTATATATATTTTATTCATTTTCAGATACAGACAAGGGTGAGTGAAAAAAAAAGTGTGTGCGAGTAGTTTAAAGTGTAAATGAGAAGTACTTGTTAGAAATTAAAGTTATAATGCCTAGCTGTTTGTGATGTCTGTTTAAAATGAAAGTTACTATTTATTTTTGTCAGTTTAAAGTGCCAATGACTGTTTATTTGCATCAGTTTAAAGATGGGTGACAGTTTTTGAGAAATAATTTGGAAGTACAAGGGAGGTCCGATTTGTTACCCCCTTGCCAAATATATTTAACTTGTTTGTACTTGACTAAGAATCTCACATTTGGTTTAGTTACAAGAACTATCATTTGAACAAAATAAGTGTTAAATTTAAAATCACTTGTTATATACTTCAGTTTAAAGTGTAAACGAGTTGTACTAGTAAAATATTAAAATGCTAATGGCTAGCTGTTTGTGGTGACTTGTTTAAAATTAAAGTAATAATTTGGTTATTGTTCCAAGCATCTCTTTAAAGTTGGTTGACTTATTTATTTAGGTGCACAATAATTTGGTAACACAAGGAAGGTCCGATTCGATACCTCATTGTCGATATATTAAACGTTGTGTACTTTACTAAGAATCTCACAACTAGTTTTGTTTAAAGTGCGAATGAATTGTTAAAAATTAAAGAGTAATTGGCTTCCTGTGTGTGGTGTCTATTTAAAGTGCAAAATGCTTGTTTAAAATTAAAGTGAGATTGGCTTGCTGTGTTTGGTGTCTATTAAAAATGAAAATGACTTGTTATTTGCATCAGTTTAAGTGTAAAGAAGCACTAGTAAAAAATTAAAGTGCTAATGGCAAGCTGTTTGTGGTGTCTATTAAGATTAAAAATTACTTCTTATTTGCATCAGTTTATGAGTAGTCGGTTTTACCAGTTAAAGTATGCTTGACTTGCTGTTTGTTGTGGCTCTTTATTTAGGAACGCAATAATTTAGTACCACAAGGGAGGTCCAATTCAGTACACCCTTGCCGATATATATTCAAATTTTTTGTACTAGACTACGAACCTCACAACTGGTTTAGTTTCGAGAACTATCATTAGAACAAACAAAGCCTTAAAATGAAGGTAACTCGTGATTGTAAATTGTTTCCAGTTTTCCTCATCGACATACTTAAATCGCGAGTGTGAGGAAAATAAGTCAGTCATTAATATGTTATAGGATACATTGTTATGAAATATTGCATGTACTTGTCCCTTATCCAAAGGAAAAGCAACCACATGAAACATATTCAAAAGGGAAAGGGAAAAAATGTTGCATGTGTTTGTTCCTTCTCAAAGGAAAAAGTAAGAACAATAAACATATTCAAAAGAAAGAAAATAATTATGTTTCATACATGGAGAAAAAATAAATCACTGAACACACAAAGAATTTAAATAACATTTACTCAAATACCACACACAAATGTTACACCAAAAAAATATTACGTTAAAATACTTGGTTTACAAGTATGGGAACAAAAAAAAGGTGTGTCTGAAATCACATTTTTACATTTATATTCATGTCTAATGAAGTTGGAGACTCTAGGATAGTAGAAAACGTGGCACAAATCCTATCATGTAACATTTCACATCCATAAGAACACACACACGGTTATAAAACAGTCCTTACGGGCTATCCATTTTCCAGCTGCAGTACACTGCCTACATCCAACAGCAGGGAATCTTCAGTTATGTTGTCGCATGTAGCCAACTCACCCGAGCTGCGAAAGGGTGGTGTCTAGGAGACCTGGAAGAGTGATGTCTGGGTGCTCCAAAAGGGTACCATCTAGTTTGCTTCTGAAGGTGCTGTCTGGATGCTCGAAAGGAGTTCCATCTGGGTACTTCTTAAAGGTGCTGTCTGGATGCTCCAGAAGGGTGTTCTCTGGGTGTTTCGAAGGGCTTCTCCATTGCGATACCAACTATTGCTATAGGGGGAACACCAGATTCTACCATGGTCTCTGATGGTACAACATAACATAGCCCTAAGGCAATAGATGAAGATGTGCCTATCTTTTCGAATAATTCCTGGCTCTAATTAGAAGAGCCTCATCACTCTGGGGCCAGAAATCGATCTATGAAATTATGAAGATGGTGGAGGAGGATAATTATGTGCGTGATGATTCAATTGTTGACAGTAGGCCAGGGCATCAATAAAAAAATTGCATAATTACCTACAAATATTACACCCCATCACAGCATTGCTCTCTCTCTATCTACGATAGTATACCCTCATTCTCCATTCTGTGCGACTCACACCATATTCACAGGTGCTGTTGAAAAGCGTACCTAGGCTCGATAATATTCCTCCTATAATACTCTGCAGTCTGCCACCAAGCCTGCCACCTCTTCATAAAAAAATGGATAAACCAAAAGTATATTTAAATTTTTTTTTTCATTTTCAGATACAGCCAAGTATGAGTGAAATGAAAAATATACACGAGTAGCTATTTGCCTCAGTTTTTAAGTGTGAATGACATGTTTAAAATGAAAGTGTGATTGGCTTGCTGTGTGTGGTTCTGTTTAAAATGAAAATGAGTACTTTATTTTAACAGTAAAAAAATTCAAGTGTAAATTGCTTGCTGTTTGTGGCATCAGTTTAAAGAGTGAATGACTGTTTATTTAGGCGAGGGAGGTCCTATTCAGCTTGGTGATATATATTCAACTCTTTGTACCTGACTAGGAATCTCACAATTGGTTAAGTTTAGAGAACTATCATCAGAACAAACAAAGCGTTAAAATGAAAATGACTTGCAATTTGCATCAGTTTAAAGTATGGTGACTTGTTTAAAATTAAAGTGTTAATGGCTTGTGGTTTGCAGTGTCTGTTTAAAATTAAAATAACTTTTTATTTGCATCAGTTTAAAGTGCGAGTGAGGTGTGTAATACATTGGTAGCACAAGAGAGGTCTCACTCGTACCCTCCCCCTCCCCTCCTTGCTGATATATATTCAATTATGTGTACTTGACTAGGAATCTTACAACTGGTTTAGTTAAAAAGGCAATCACTCGTTTAAAATTAAAGTGCGATTGGCTTTTTGTGTGTAGTGTCTGTTTAAAATGAAAATGAATAGTTGATTTTACCAGTAAAAATATTAAAGTGCTAATTACTTGCTGGGTGTGGTTGTTTAAAATAAAAATGAGTAGTTTGTTTGTGTTAGTTAAAAGTTTAAATTAGTAATTGTTTTAATCTGTAAAACTAGGATGGTTGGCACATTAATTATATACTCGCCTAAGGACGGCCAAGTGCAAACTTGCGAACTTGCGATTGTAATATCGAGTCAATTTTCACAAAGTATTGCACAAATTTCATTCGAATGAACAAAGTGAAAGAGCCTTACACAAGACTCGTGACTGCAGAGGCATGGTACACTAATTTTAAGCTCATAATTGACGTTAAATGAATTTTACTAAGCCTGTGTAAGCCTTGGAGTTTCCATAAATTACACAACACAGTTTCCTGTTGTCATCATCGGCATACTTAAATTGTGAGTGCGGAGGCATGGTACATATATTTTATGCTTGTGATTGACGTTAAATGCATTTTAATAAGCCTGTCAAGGCCTTGAAGTTTCCATATATTGCACAACTTTCATCAGAATGAACAAAGTGAAAGAGCCTTATACAACACTCGCGAGTGTAGAGGTGTGGTACATTAATTTTAAGCTTGTGAAGCCTGTGAAGGCCTTGGATTTCCCATGAATGAGCACAACACTATTTGCTGTTTGCATCATCGGCATACTTAAATCGCGAGTGTAGAGGCTTGAAATGCTTGCAGAGGCCTTGGAGATTCAATAAATTGTGCAACACTCGTAAATAAAAATTATTATCACCAGCCTACTTAAATCTTAAGTGCAGAGGCGTGACATACATACCAATAAGCCAGTCTGGAAGCCTTGGAGTTTCAAAAAATTGTGCTAGTACCTTGATATTTTTTTGCGCCAATTATTAGTTACGCAACTCATTTTAGTGGCTGGTTATTTGTTTTGGGTTTAAAGTGTAAATAGTCGTTGTTGGATACACAATAAGAAATTCTTATCAAAAAGTCCCTTCCAAACCGGTATATGCCCCGTGAAACAAAGATAAAGTGACAAGTTATTCTGTTTTAGTTTGGGTATGCCACAGGAAACAATTTGGTGTTTTTCGAAAAATGTTCAAGAGCGAAATGGATACGTGAATCGGAACAAATGAGGTGTGATGCCAACTTCCACCTGTCGGTTTGGATATGCAAACCAACCACTTTTCAATTCAGGTCGTTTTTCGTGTTGATATGCATAAAGAATATTTTGGTCATTACCCAGTAATTACAGGTGGGTTGGATATGCATGGAGAAATTGTGCTTTAGTTTTGGCCTTTTCCAGGTTATAGTTGGTTACAAAATAGACGACTTTTTAGGGCTTTTTTGTTGTATCATTGGATACGTAGTGTAATGATTTTTAGGTGATTTAGGTACGCAATATGGAATAATCACCAGTTCTTTAATTTTTTTGCCCACAGATCGCGGGTTAACCCATCGAGTTCCAGACAATTGGAGGAGGAAGAAGAGTTAGCAAGTCGAGTGATGGGAAGTGACACTTTCAAGCTGCACAGTCCTCACTCCATGTTCCTTTTATACGAATATCTGTATGTATCGAAAATGTGTTTATACGAACTTTTTTTCCAACAGTCAAATTGTACTTTACTTGAAGAATACAACCTTTTTTTTTGCCAACAGAAATATTCGAAGATCGCATAAGGTTAGATCGCCAGTCGTCGCTCATCAACCACCTCCCAAAACATCTTCCGATGTCCGCCAACGAGGAATTACAAAACAAAAATCATCAGCCAAACAAATTCAAAGAAGAGGCGTTGAAGACCAAGATCGACATCTAACAATCCACAAAATTAAAAAAAAAAACACCCTAAACACAAAACCAAAACGATGGGTGATATTTCTCGTAGTAAATTACAAGAGATCAGATTCACTTATTACAATCTTCAAAAAACTGTTTAAAAAAATTACCTGTAATATGGCAGAATTGGTTGTTGAAAGACAAATTGTAATATATATTATTTTGAAAAATTCACAATACGCAATTATAATTAAATAAAACTAAATCTGTTAGTGGTAAAAATTAAATAAATCTGTTATTGTACATATTGAAATAAAAACAAATCTGTTAGTGGAACACATTTTATTATTTACCAAATAAGTTTTCTACACAAGTAAAAATATAATAACAATTATATCTAGATGACTCTCAAGTACATGTATAAATACTATTTATGATATCGCCAATTTTAAAGAATTTTTGTTTAGTAAAATACACGCAAACAATTCGCAATAATATTTCTAGAGCACTTTAATATACAAGTATAACTACTATTTATGATATCGACAAATTGTAATTAATTTTTTTTCAGTAAAATACACAAACAATTCGCAATTATTTTTTGAATTAGGTATGCTTTATAACATTGAAAATATTATGTGAAAAATAATGAAAAAAAAAACATGTGTTAATGGAAATAATGAAATAATAATTAACCTGTTAGTAGTTCGTGTTGGGCGCTAATATACATTGATATGAAGCCGGAATCACACTACTTTTTTTTCCACAAGACTTCATATTTTTCTTTAGGATTTTGCCCTGTGGCTAATCAAAATTTGAAGAACTTCATCTGACATCTCCCACATAATGGCCGTTTCACCATATAGGTCCTCGGTATTTAAAAAATCTTCAAACTTCTCCTTTGTACCCGTTGCTCTTTTTGCATAGTCTAAAAAACACAAAATGCAAGCTGTATTTCTACTATAGGCAGCCTCGTGTAATACCGTTATATTATCACGTCCCATAAACAAAACATACGCCCCATTTTCCCACAAGAAATGTACAACGTTTACTATACCATCTTGGGCTGTGCAATGTAGTAAGATAAAAGTTGGGTCACCTAAACTTTTTTCAAGTAGGTACATTACAATATTTTCACTATCTTCTTAAGGGGTTTTTATTAATAGTTTCCAATCCTTCTGAACACCTTTAATTGCCTCGTCTACTTGTATCAAAACAATACATTGCATACCCCAATACAGTCATATTTTCAAAGTTTTAGCCAAAACATTAACTCCTTCCACGATACAAAAATGTACACTCTCCAAATTCCCAGGAGCCGCAGCCGGTTGAATTGTAAATTTTCCGCCATGATCCACTCTTCCAAATCCCCCCCCCCCTTTTTTTACTTCATTAACAAGATCCTCAATCCGACCATGATATGCAGCCGAACTCACAGGTGATAGTTTCCGTTCATTGAAGAGGTCTTGATTATGAGCAAACATACTGAGTTCACTTGATGGTTGACTGTAAACGATTGTTTGTGTGTCTCAGTCTTATATACTCAAAGTGTAAGAAAAAAAAAGTTATTTTTTTTTGGGGTTTTTTTTTGTAAATTGCCTATGTGGTATTGTGGGTTTTACTGAACTAAACAAATCAATTAGAAAAAATATTTTTATTTGACTTGCCCACACTCAATTAATTTCAGATCTTAAAAAGATATTAGTTTATTAGTATGAGTTTGTCGATTGCGGGGGCATATCTTTAAAAAAATTATGTTTAGATTTATGCGAAATGTTAAACTGAACCACTTCTTGTTTTGTTCCAGCTATCATTACACAAGTTTCATTGCAGATTTTTTATTAACGTTTTTATTTTTAAAACATTTTCACGCAATTGGTAAGTAGATTCGTGTAATAGCAACGTGATCCGCGTTCTCGACCGCAGCAGCCGTGTAATATGGGTTAGTTTTCGTGTATCGAATTTACCGAACAGGTTGTCAATAACTGTTGAATCATATTTCATTATAACATCTGCTTATTATTTATCAAGTTTCAAAATAGTTTTAGCGTTAGTAATAAAACTCAATGGAAAAAATTTAAAATTTCTAGACTCCTCGGAGGGCACAATACAATCCGTTTATGATCTTACCCCTAAACTAATTCAATTCCATTTTCCAACGTCCATTCGATGTAAAATTGTTTATAAATTAGGAGTTTGTCAAGGAAAGTTTTATAATTAATTTTATTCCTTTCCAACGAACCGTTAATTTGGTCATCTTCGTTGTCATTTAGACTAACAGTAAATATTGTTTGTGAATGTTCGTCCAAAAGATCAGAAATTGTGTTGTATGCTTCAAAATTCAAATGCTTTAAATTCTTAAATATTAACCGAGTACATACACCCATGGGAATATTTAGAGTGTAACTTTTAGTAGTTTTAAAACGATTATACTCGCTTCACCTGGCTTGATGATGGACGCCTTTATCGACAATAGTTCTTCATCGGTTAAGCAAGATTCATTAGTATTTACAAAATCCGTTTCTATCATAAATTCATTTTCTTGAGATGGGGCCGTAGTTGTTGAAATGTAATTTTCCTTTTTACGCCACCTCTGCCACCTTCCTCATCCGATTCTATTCTAGAGATGTCAAAATTATGGTGTTTCTTCCAGATAAATATACTAATTGGAATGACAATAATTAAGGTAACTATGAGTAGACCCAATCCCACATAGAGTTGTTTATTCACGTTATTCATAGCTCTTATCTATATTTTTGCAAACGATAATAAAAATTTTAAATTACATATAATAATTGTTTATTTTAAAGCTGTCCATCGGGTGACACGACGACCGAGTATGGATCGAATTTAATAACAGGTACACCATAAAATACTTGTCTCACTGAGGTTTGAATAGCAGTTTCATCGTATTTTAAAGACAGATAAGCAAGACATATAGACATTATTTCCAAAATTTGAGAATAACACAATGTATCAACCAAGGGTAACATAGATTTGCGTATTTTCAAGGGTTTATTCGTCTTTGAAACCCCCTCCTATAAAATATATATCTATGCCAATACATCATCGCAATATTTGGAAAAGAAATCTTCACATGGTAAAATATATTTTCATATGTGTGTCGTACAGAACCAATCCCCCCTTATAACCTGTTCGATTAGGGATGATAAAAAATAATTTTTTTATAGCAATATTGTAAACTGCATAATACTTTCATTTTCTGAGTGTTGTTCATGCTTCAAAAGTATTTCATAATTTTTATGTGTGACATGCATTCCCAAACAATTTTGTTGTTAGCGTACTGTTTCAAATATAAAAAAATTAAACAATATGTTAATTGCAAAATTTTAAATTTAATTTCACAAGCGAATTTATTGCATTCAGATATTAGTGAATATATATTTACCCTGTTTATTCTCAATTTATAATCGTAAAAAATATTATTATTTACTATAATAGTCAACTGTAAAAAATCAAAGTACAGTTGTGGAACAAATTTTATAAATTCGACCGTTTCTATAAATTTGGAATGTGTTACATTTTTGTTAAACATATAACTCGTTTTCATTCTTAATAAATAACAAGATATTATATTCATTTCATATGGTATAATTTTTCTTATCAGTATTCAATTACCATATCCAGATCCTGAATTATTAGTTGCTTTAAAATACATGCTATAACCAAAATGTGTATTCAACCAACCATTTCTTTTATTTTTGAATTTCCCTAATGCGAAACCTAAAATGCCAATAAATAAAATAGAACCAATTACAGTCCATGAATTAATTTTATGTATTTTATTCATTGCCTTATATATACAAAAAAAACATTTTTTATATTTTTTCACAAACAAAATTTATATCTTTACACTTGAATAAATTTCAACTTGTTCTTATTCACTGTTATTGATAAGACTACGTAAATCTCTTCAAAATTGCATGCTGTTAAATTTACATAAATGTCATTGTCGATTATCAATCCTATGCTACTTTGAACTGTGTTTCTACAACATTTTTGAATAGGAAAGCCATGTACCAAAAGTATGCTGATTTTAAAGGCTTCACACATATGTTCAAATGCAAATTTATTTATTGTATAATGATTCATCTTAAAAAAAACATCTTGGTATCAAAAAAAGTTTGTTCTTTTCCATATCACACATGAGTATTTCGTCTCTGACATGTCCCTGATAATATAAACATTCACCGATACATACACCATAGCTGTGGGTTAAACTACGATATGGAATGCCGATGATTAGTGACAGGTAGGTGGGCTTAAGATTGTAATTTTTTCAGTCATTATAGTATTTTTGTCATGTGAGAAAAAATTAGGGTGAACTGGGTTTCGTTCTTGAAAACATTTTGTTTATATGTCTCATCCATTACAAGACGACACACACAATCCTTTAGAAATATTTTCATTTTGGTGAGAACAGCTATTGATATTCTCAGATTTACAAAATTAGCTTCTATATTTGTAAAGCCAAAAAACGAAAATGAAAAAAATTTCATCAAGTTTTCCTCTATTTAATTCAAAATATCTTTGACATTGTGTATTAAATATGAAGCAACCTCGATTTTCGGTTCAATCAACATCGCCAACAACTCTATTGGATACTCAAAATTTTAAAGTAAAACAACTTCTATGCCGATTGCATACACCAACATGACGAGTAAGTAGAATCTTCCAGTTTGGAGTAGTATTTAATATTGTCAGGAATTCCAGAATAACATTTTCACTGCATAGTTCACGAATGAGGGAAATATCGTTATGTTTATTTGTCACAAATGGCTTCAATTGATACTGATCCCCACAAAATACAATCAACATTTTACAATAAGTTTGCTTTGTAATTTGAAAAATTCCAACTATGAATTTTGCCAAACATCCACTGATAATGGAATATTCATCTACAAATACAGCAATGGGTAGATCACAGGAACCGCAGGGGTGGTTGTTACATTCCACGAAAAAAGACGATGTGTTGTATTCGTGACTGCAAAATTTGTTCAGTTCTTCTACTAAGATTTGAACTTTATCGAGATCGATTAGCGGCAATAGTTCCATGAATTTCAAGTATCCAAAATTACTTGATTTTGTTAACTGTATCAAAAAACTGGATAAAGTTAGTCCATTTGCCAGTTTCATTTGAGGTAATATATTACGTGGTAAAATATGTTGAGTTGTTGTATATTAAACTCTGTATTTTCTTTCTCGAGAAAAACATTTATTAATGTAGATTTTCACGTTTCCGCAGCACCATTTAAAGTTACTGATTTGTTTTTATCAGACTGTTAATTGTCATCGAGCAATGTAAACAAAATCGTTTTAACATATTCCTGTTCTTTAGATAGAGTTATTTTTCCCGATGTTACATTTGTTGTGTCGTATCTTTGAGTTCAGATTTTCAAAATGAATATACACAAGTAATTAGTTTTTTCTCAGGATTTTCAGTAGAAATTTTCGGCATTCATGAACACATTTTATTACTGCGTAATATTTCTCCGAAATTTAAACCCAAATAGCCGAAATTTGTATTTTACAATTTTTCCAAAGGTGTTAAACCGCTTAATGGTTTTTTTTTTTTGGCTTACCAACGAGCCTGTCCACCACATCCCAAAAACTGGAAGGCATCATTAGGAAAAGTTAACTTTTTCACAACTGAAATTAAATAAAATCCTTGTTTATTGCTTGTCTACTCATAAATGGTAAACCACCAACGTCAACATTGCTTTTATGCCTCATTTCTCCCAAAAAAATTTCAAATTTTTATTTTCATTGGCATTTTTTGAATGCTTCGAATTTTTTTTAGTTAACAGTGTGGTATAAAACCACAATACGAAGAGGTCAACGTAAATTATATTCCAGATATGGCAAAGAGGCCACCTTTACTGTTTAGCAAAAAAAAAATTGCGTAGTTTAGTTAATATATTCATTAAATCAGATCAGTGGCTGTGGCTAGCTTTCAACATTACAGAAGACGTTGATAATTTCACTTTTACCACCAGAGAATAACCTTTCAACAAAAAACATGCAGCATCAAACTGCATTATTCATACACATTACCTTGAAAGGAAGGCCAGTTGCAGTAGTCCGACATTGTGTGTAAATGGTGCTAGATACAAGTCACGACCTAAGAGGCTATTCGCACTGCGTAAAGAATGTTATGTTAACTGCCTGCAATTGCATCATATAAATGCATAAAATAAAAGGGAGGGTATCTTTACTAGTTGCTGATGCAAGAATGCCATTCTGGGTTGGGTCGCTTGGCATGTAGCCAAAACTGGCTTATATCAGGCACAAGGTTTAATATATTCGAATATTTTTACTGGCAGGAGGAAGGAAATGCCTTTTGCAAGGTATTACTGCAATAACGTCTGTGTCTTGTTTCAATGTTTAAAACTGTGATCAAGCAGGTTGCTCACTTAAGGCGGGATTGCACCATGGAAGTAAAGTTTATACATATGTAGAAAATTTACCAAAAGTTTCAGTATACAGCAGTCACGTTTCCATATATGATTTGCAAATAAGAAAATATATCAATCTCACAAACGTCATGTTTTATCCAAAAATATTGACACTTTTACAGAGAATATTGACAAAGCAAAAATTTCTTATTAATTGTTATATTTTTATGAAAACGTCAAATTTGATGGTTTTGTGTATAGTGAGTTACAAAAATATAATAATTTGTGTTAAAAAAGTAAATGATATGGAAGGAATGGATTTTTGTCAACTTGTTAGTAAAAATAGACTATATAAAGTTTCGAGACTCTTTAGGGTGAAACTTTTGTACATTATTATGATCATACTTGTAATTCGGTAATAAAAAGGTACACGATGTAAATTACCCATGCAATAATAATTTTTTTATCTATGAATAAAATATGTTATTATTTCGTTACATATTTTCATTTATGCCTTTTTTGAAGTTTATAAAAATTAGTTTTTTTCAAATGCAGTATGTATTAAATTTTTGGAAGCAACAATAATGTAATATAGGTTCGATCACTTTTATCAAAATGCTTGTCCAATACATTACGTACTTCTTGATAAAAATCATTAAATTTGGTTTCAGGAAACAAATTCTTGTTATTTTCATACCACATTTGAATAAATTCTTTCAGCTGTCTTTCCGACATTTTTTCATTGACATGCTAATTTTTACAGTCGGAAAAAATTTTGAAGTTATGTGTGAACTTAGCATACATTCAAGGGACTTTGCATCGACGTACGAAGGTTTAGTCAAAGAAATAGGCCTGTTCGTTTTATAGTAAAACAAGTTGATAAATAACAATGTATTGAGAAGATGGATTCCTAAAATTTCTTGCACTGATTTAAATTCTTGTACGCTTTGTGTCAATAATATACCGCCTAAAAGCCGGGTTACTTTGCTGTGATAAACAAATTCCACTTCGTCGAGCAAGCGATCAACAAAAGGGTTATTGGGATTGAATAGAACATACTGGAATCTTTTCATAATTAATATCATTCGGGCCATAACCGCCATGTCCACAACCAAAAGCATTTTTTGTTGGGTAATGATGGGCTTAGCAGTTATCGGTAATTCAACAGAGTTATTGGAATACATGAATCGTGTTGGCATGCAACCTGTGTTTCAAAACATTTTGAAATGACTGGCATTGAACGAGACTAATTTGTCAATGCAAGCACACGTATTGTGACTCAGGACGACAGATAGGGGATTGTAATCGTTGTGTGGTATCGTGACCGAATTCAATGTGAGGTGATTTGGTATACCGGTGTTATGTAATTTTAAAATAGTATCTGAAAATATATTTTTGCCTTCGCCAGTCTTGCCGTAAAGTAACAGGGACATTTGCAACTGATTGCCTCGGAAATTCAAAGATGTCATGAATTTCACTAAAGTGACCATCAGATCCATATTGAATTCCCCATATAAAATCATCTATGCAAAACCAATGTACACATGATCCAATTGCTCGGTAAGTAATAAGTCCTCTTCGGGCATAGTTTTATATGCTTTCGGGTAAACATTTAAGTGTTTGTACCAATCATAAAGTTTTTCGATCCTCGGCTCAATGTAAATGGGAAAGTGAACTTATTAATTTTCGTATAATGAACGCAATAAATTACCAAGGTCTTTTACATGATTCATGTAAACAGGTTGGCCAGTGTGTTTGACAATAAATTGTTTTGCATCGTCGTATATTGCGAAACGATTTTCGTATGAATATAGAAAAAATTGTTCATCGATATAGGAATTATGAAGACCCATACACAACAACCATGAAAAGATGACGAATGTATTGCAAATGAATCCATCTTCGATTTCAGTCAGTTCGATAGACGATTCTTCGCAGCCCTCATTTCCAAATTTCAAATTTTGCATTACGAACCCGAAATTGTCTTCGCTGAGCTGCTCGTTTCCATATCCCATCGCCGACGCCGAATCCGTTGTCTGTGATATTCGAAAGAGAGATTCATTTTTATTTTGGCAGTCCCCGGAGAGTGAAGGAGAGGAAACCTCGAAACCGTCTACTACCAAAGATGCCGTTGTTTGTTTAGCATTATCTTGGGTAATGTGTTATTTTCGTTTTACTCGCAAAAAAATTCTCAATTGCTACACAAAAAGAATTCAGAGACGCGAGGTGTTGAACAATGTGGTCGTTCTGTCACTTGCATCATTGATGGTACCATAATCGGTTTCCATGGAAGGATAATATTCGTCATCCGAATCTCCTTCTCTACTACTAAAAGTATTTATATTTTTTACACCTTTCTTTATCAAATCACAAAATCTGAAGGACACTTTTTGAGTCTAAAATGAAATTGGGTAAACCGAGTAATTTTTGCATGTGGTGCCCAAATATTGAATGTAAAAATGGAGTAACTCACTTCAGGTTCACTGAGTATTTTTAATACAAAATATAAAGCAAGTAGACAAACATCTTGAAAGCAATTGCCAATTTTGTACCGTAAATGAGATTTCAATTTTCGATGAGCGCAGGAGGCCTTTGGTAGTTCTATATCAGATCATTAAACATTACCACAAATTTTTCATCGTTATATTCCAGAGATTTAAAATCATTTCCAATCAAAGCATATTGTTTAGCCACTACATTTGAAAATATTGGGCAAAGTAACATCACCATCAACTTGTTGTATTGCAACCACAATAGGAAATGTGGCAGCTTAAATTAGATATTGAAACACCGATCTTGAACACAAGGAAAATGGACAAGAGATATCAGTGGTTTGGGAATATCGTAACGGTGGTTGATGGCCACCTAACAAGTTAGGGAAGACGAAGCTTTTTCGAAAACATTTAACAACGGATTGAACACATACCCATCGCGAAAGACTTGGTAGCCCAGATGGCCAAGGACCACTTAATATTCAGGTATTTGAAGACTGATAGGTATTCACTTTCGTGAACGATCGAAAAACTTCCATTACTAAATAACAGCACCGAGTTACCAAATCGCCTTACCAACAATGTGTCGGAAAAGAAGAAATTAATCGCTTTGCGAGCAACTGATTAAAGCAACTTATTTTTTATTGTTTGATGACGAATCCTCATTATCTCCCCGTCACGACTACTGGATTCGCCACAGCCAATATATTTGTATGTATTCAGCAAGTTTGTCCAATCGAGAAGGGTTCACATAGAGACGAAAGTAAAAAATAAAACGCATCGGTTTTGTAGAATCCTATGTACAAGTGATTTATTATATTTTCGTGAATACACCAACCACTCAAGATTAATTTTGCATACCAATTAAGGTTGAAGAATTTGAACACACAACCAATAAACTGTATGAGAGATTTACTATCGTAGCGAACAAGCAGAGACAACACAATCGTTGTATAGCCACGATTCAACATCTCTCATAAAATAAAGACAAGCCAGACATAATTTCGTTTAAATGTTTCTAATGTGATATTAATTGATGATGAAGAAGACATATGCTCATATATTCGTTTTCGCATAGGATAAACACCATCTTCGTCGTACCCACATTCATATTTGTTACTTCCACCATACAATTCATCTTTTTTTAGTTTCAAACCACAATGAGAAAATTTATTTTTATCATTCTGCTGAGGCTGCCCTTGTCGTTGGAATTTATCCAAAGTTCACATTTTTTGCAACTCAACTACTTTGTCAATGAGGTTAGCGTTCTTAATTTCGATATTATTTACTCTACAATAGCACATATAGCAAAGGTAGGCTTTGTAAAAATAATTTGGATTTTCGCTAGACAATCCCTCGATAAGCGCATGCATGAAATTTTCCTTGTAATGATCGAAATCAATGTCGGATTCCATATTGCCTCCTCGAAATGATCAATGACATAAAATTTTATTTTACTAAATGAATAAAACTCGCGATTATAAAAGGGAACCTAGGGTTCAACACTTACCAATACATATTCGGAAAATATCACATCGAACCAAATGTCTAAATTTTTAACATTGAATATAGTGTGCAATAGTTATAAATAGAGCATTCGAACACAGTTTCATGACAGGGAGGAAGGGATGAGGAATGCAAGAGCAGCAGAATGCATCCACAGAAGGTAATTTTTTCCCTTTTTTCCCTCAAAAAGACTCATTTACCCTACTAAATGATACTTTTCCCCCAAAAAATTCCCCCTTTCCCCTCAAAATTTCCCTAATTTCCCTCCAAATATTATTTTTTCAAAATTATTTCAAAGAGTTTCGATGATCCCACAGCGTGGCTAATAGACTGCTTTTTGGCAATGAGGAGTCAAGGAGTGAGGAGTCACCCCATCTTGCATCACAGCCCATGCTAACTTATAAGCATAGTTGTCCATAATTCCCGAACCGACCATTTTGGAAGCCAGTACATTCTAAAACATACCAATCCATGATGGTCAGTACACTCTAGAACATCCCATCCCATGGCGGCCATTTTGTCAGCCAGTTATTAAAAAAGTTATGTAAATAGTTATGTAAAAAATTTATTAATTTTTTTTAAATAATCGGTGACCATGTTTGCAGTAACTACAAGTTGGCAACCATTTTGTCAGCAAGAAAATTAAAACTTATGCAAAAAATTAATGAAAAATTATTGGTGGCCACATTGGATGGTGCCACCCCACCGTAGCGGCGGCCATGTTGACACCACCAACTCAGCAGCAGCAGCGGCCATGTTGGCGGCCATGTATGCAGTCAGTACAAGTTGCGGCCATTTTTTCAGCCAGTTAATTAAAAAAAGTATAATTGTTTTAAATTATTGGCAGCCATTTTGGATGCAGTGTCACCCCTCCAGCATGACCCCTCCGTAGTGGAAGCCATTTTACCAGCACCACCACCACCCCTCTAGCCATTAAATCGTGTGAGGCTGCGCACATTGAAGATTTTTATAAAAGTACTTGATTAGCAGCATAATTATAAATTATCAAACTTAATTTAATGCCAAGAAAAAAAACTTGGAAATCAAACATGCCGATTTAATATCAGCCATAAGTAAATATTTAAAAAAAAATTGAAGGTTAATTAATTTGGCACATAAAAAAATATGTGAAACGAACTGACAATGTAAGGTGCCACTCCATCCCACCATCTGCATTGCATAACCATGCAGACGGACCCAAATTAATTCAATTGAACTCAACACACACAGTATTTAAGAAAAAAGGATTGTTTTTTAATAAATAATAAAAAGCATGACACAGGCTTATTTGCGCCTTTTATTAATCACAATACTTACATACACACATTGTATTTCGCAGTAATCAATATGATTTTAATGTCTAATGAACCTCGTCACGGGTTACATTTCTAGTAAAAAAAAAACAGGTGTAGAATGAATATACACTAACTAACCTCGTCACACGTCACACCTGCCTTTCTCTTCAAATTCACAATTTCGATGACTTCGTGAAAGAGCCGGGATATATGAATATCGATCGCAGTCTTCGGTCGGTCCGCATTGACAAACTCTTGCACGCCTTGTTNTGAAAGAGCCGGGATATATGAATATCGATCGCAGTCTTCGGTCGGTCCGCATTGACAAACTCTTGCACGCCTTGTTGTTGGTGCTTACAAATATCCCTGCTCGGCGTTGAAAGAATCTTGGCAGTAGGAAACAATTTCAGTTGCAGCGTAGACGGCTGAGTTACGTCTGGCGGGAATATACATTTGTATAGACAACCGCCGCTCCAAAAAGAAATGAACAAAGTGTAATCTGTAATATTGCCAGAAGTGCTGCTTGCTTCATTGAAATGTCTGGTTGAAATCATATGTTGAGCAACTCACTTGATTGTCGACGTCGGATGAGGACCCATTCGCCACAGTGAAGTTCTTGGCTTCGACGCGCGTGGTGTAGGAGGGTAGCAGCTTCTCCGCAGCGGCGCCCCCATTGGTGATGACAGTAGACGCTTCATCCAGTTGAAAAAAGTTGGCTTTAACACATTCATCGAAGTAGCTGACCAACAGCTCTTTAGTAGAAGTAAGGGGTAGTATTGCGGACGAAGCTAGGAACTCCAAGGCCTGGATCCACGTCACATGTTTTGATGTTTGCATGATATGCTTATGCAGAAAAGAAACAATGTCCTCTCGCACTGCTATTGCAGTTGTGTGAACATGTGTCGTCAGCAGGTCTAGGCACTCCCACAGACCAATAACTAGTACCGCGCATGTAGACGAAATAATACCGAAAAACTGTAAAATAACAGCGTTCAAANCTCCCACAGACCAATAACTAGTACCGCGCATGTAGACGAAATAATACCGAAAAACTGTAAAATAACAGCGTTCAAATTACAATCTTCTTATTCTCGGCAGCCTTCGCAAGGGAAGGTGAACGCGCGCATTTCGTAACCGGAGATGTAGGNAAATTACAATCTTCTTATTCTCGGCAGCCTTCGCAAGGGAAGGTGAACGCGCGCATTTCGTAACCGGAGATGTAGGCGGAGTAATGATCACCTCAACATCAGAAATATTGTCACCGGTAAACATATCGCACGAAATAGTGGCAGCAATGTCTTCCTCGAGAACACAAAACCGAATACTAGCCCAATTCAAGGCTCTTATATATGAGTACCCCCAAATTACGCTAGCGTTCCCCCTCTGAGAACAAAACGTAATTTGGGCTTAATTATAGGAGGGGATGGCCAGACACCGTTAAAAAAAACTAATTAGGATAAATGTGACGGCGTGTTCTCACCCTCACGACGAAGGATATCAGGCGTCCCCCTGGAAGCATTTTGAGATGTAATTGATATAAATTATGTGTCGGCGCAGCATAACGTCGTTAAAGGCGAATTGGGATTGATGTGTCGGGGTCAGTTTCGTTAACCTGTGACAAACCGACAGTGGCATTTAAGAACGACGTTAAAGACGAAATAAAGTGTGTAAGTCACACCATTTATTGTAATTTATGTCAGGCCAACACCAAAACCGACAGCTGCACCGTCTTGAATCACCAGACTCNAGTCACACCATTTATTGTAATTTATGTCAGGCCAACACCAAAACCGACAGCTGCACCGTCTTGAATCACCAGACTCATTAATTGATTTAATTTGCGTTAATTTACAGTTCGCTCGCCAAGATAAGACTTGCAGTCTGAGTCACACAGCAATCAATTTAAATTATGGCCGTCTCCGAATATGCCACAGCTGCAGAGTCGTGAGTCACTCGCTAATTGATGTCAATTACAGGTCGCGACGCACCCCAAAAGGCGTAACTAACCGGCAAGTACAGAAAATCGATGCGGTAGGCAGCACGATGTCAGCTATGGAAAAAAATTACTGAAGTGGGAACTCAAGTTGACGGTCTCAGCGCTAAAACTCAGCAGCCACGTTAATAATTGCATGTTTGTTTGCGAAAATGTTTGGGTAAGTGCATGTTTGTTCGCGAACATGTTTGGGTAAGTATGTGTTTGTTCGGGAACATGTTTGGGTAAGTATGTGTTTGTGCATGAACATTTTTTGGGTAAGTGCGTGTTTGTTTGCGAACATGTTTGGGTAACTGTGTGTTTGTTCGTGAACCTGTTTGCATAAGTGTGTGTTTGTGCACATATATGTTAGGGTGCGTCGTTGAAGTGTGTGGTGCCCTCCTTTATGAAAAAAAAATGCCTGTGCTGTGTTAATTATGTTAATCTCAAGCATGCATTAGGCCATGGGTTGAAGAATATACAACGAGTGCTTCAATTCAATCAGAAGTCATGGTTGAAGCCTTATATTGATCTCAACAGAGAAACGTCAGGCAGCGACAAATGCATTTGAGAAAGATTTTTATAAGTTAATGAACAATGCAACGCATGGTAAACTCATGGTACTTGCGTGCTGTGATCGCCGCAACGAAGCTTATCGCTAACCCGGCTTTCAAATGCAGAACAATATATGATGAAAACTTATTGCTGGTAAAATTGGAACATGAATGTATTATATTTAATAAGCCTATCTATGTATGGTTTGCTGTACTTGGCATATCCAAAACGTTAATGTACCACTTTTACTATGATATAATGAGAGCACGGTATGCCAATGGCGTGAGTCTGGTCTATATAAAAAAAAATTTATTTTGGTTTTATTAATTGTTTGTGTTTTGAATTTTATATAATATATTATTTTACGAGATTTTAAAGCTATGGCACTGCCATTTATTGGAGTAATTGTCGTTTCCTTGTACCTGTTGCATCATTTTGCCACATTTAAAATTAACATTTTCCTAGACATGAGGATTATTCATAGGAGCCACAAAGTGAAGCCTAAGTTATTAGTTATTAGGGGTGCATGAAGCAGGAGGAGGGTAGGGTGAAATTTTACATTGGTACATTGAGCATCCGCCCTTAAATTTTGGTAGGACGGGGGTACAGCATAGCATTTTTACATCCCGAAAATTATTTTAGTGTCATGCTCTTTCGTGTAGGCTGTTCGGGTGTTACAGCCTCTACTCATGCACTGACAGGCATGCGACTAATAAAGATGGTAAAAGCCGGAGGGAAAGTAATCTTTCACGTTGAAATATATGTGTCAGGTAAACATTTTAAGAACTGAAATAATTTTCTATTGCTTTTATGTACATAAGATTAATAATTAGCAAAGTTGTAAAATATTAACTTATCTAATAATTACACAGTTTCACTTGATCGATGCATTAGTAAAGTGATGGGTCTCATAGCAATGTTAATTTTACATATGGCAGAATAATACACAATGGGCATAGAAGTAGCAGGGCTTTCAAAAGTACCCAGTTTACCGTGATAAGCCTATACCTTAATAAATTGTGCAGCAACGACAAGTTTAATTCGAAAAAATTTACACTACCTGCTTCAGTAATAGTTCAGCATAGTTAGAAATTTATTTATGCCTTTATTCCGTCAACAGAAACACTTGCAAGTCAGATCCGCATCAGATTTCGTGTGACGCCACTCACAGACTGTGGCGAATATAAGTTTCCATTAAATATTCACTGTCATATTTTTTCCAAATCGGGAAAAGTCTGTATTAAACGGATAGTTGGTGTGCCCTTAATAAAATATTTTTAATGTACATTTCGTTTTCCTGCCAATTACTAGCAACCTCTTGAAATTGTGGCCTGTTGTTTCTTTGAGTCGGTTCTCAAGCTGTAACATCCTCTGCTCCTCTTCCATCCGATCTGTTACTGTTTTAGCGTTACTGTTAGTTATATATATATATGTTAATTTTTTTCTTACTTAATACATGCATAAACAGCCAGAAAGAAATTCCTTCTCACGAATATGAATATTAATACAGTCCAGATTATTTTGTGTATTCATTATCCCGCAAGAAAGGCTCCAAGTTCTCCAGGCGGGCGCATTACATGGAGATATTTTCTCGTTTGAGGCTCAGAAACTCTGGAGCAATAAGGGTGACACTGTCACAAACATCAAGTGCGCAATCACCGCTATGTGCAACGCTCTGAAATGGTATGGCGTGTTCTCGACGCAGTGCTGTTAGGAGCAGTGATATTTTTTACAGTTTTATTTTCGTCACAGTAACAGCCAACGTACTAACTGCGCTGAGGTTCGATTCTACCTTAGCGGTTAATGTGCCCGGTGAGGACTTGTCATTAACATGGCCGCCGAATTTTAGAGCTGAGACCATCAACTTGAGTTCCCACATCAGTAATTTTTTTCCATGGCTGACATCGTGCTGCCTACCGCATCGATTTTCTGTACTTGCTGGTTAGTTATGGCTTTTGGGGTGCATCTAGACCTGTAATTGACATCGATTAGCGAGTGACTCACGATTCTGCAGCTGTGGCATATCGGAGACGGCTGTAATTTAAATCGATTGCTGTGTGACTCAGACTGCAAGTCTTGTCTTGGCTAGCGAACTGTAAATTAACGCAAATTAAATCAATTAGCGAGTCTGGTGATTCAAGACGGTGCAGCTGTCGGTTTTGGTGTTGGCCTGACATAAATTACAATAAATGGTGTGACTTACACACTTTATTTCGTCTTTAACGTCGTTCTTAAATGCCACTGTCGGTTTGTCACAGGTTAACGAAACTGACCCCGACACATCAATCCCAATTCGCCTTTAACGACGTTATGCTGCGCCGACACATAATTTATATCAATTACATCTCAAAATGCTTCCAGGGGGACGCCTGATCTCCTTCGTCGTGAGGGTGAGAACACGCCGTCACATTTATCCTAATTAGTTTTTTTTAACGGTGTCTGGCCATCCCCTCCTATAATTAAGCCCAAATTACGTTTTGTTCTCAGAGGGGGAACGCTAGCGTAATTTGGGGGTACTCATATATAAGAGCCTTGAATTGGGCTAGTATTCGGTTTTGTGTTCTCGAGGAAGACATTGCTGCCACTATTTCGTGCGATATGTTTACCGGTGACAATATTTCTGATGTTGAGGTGATCATTACTCCGCCTACATCTCCGGTTACGAAATGCGCGCGTTCACCTTCCCTTGCGAAGGCTGCCGAGAATAAGAAGATTGTAATTTTGAACGCTGTTATTTTACAGTTTTTCGGTATTATTTCGTCTACATGCGCGGTACTAGTTATTGGTCTGTGGGAGTGCCTAGACCTGCTGACGACACATGTTCACACAACTGCAATAGCAGTGCGAGAGGACATTGTTTCTTTTCTGCATAAGCATATCATGCAAACATCAAAACATGTGACGTGGATCCAGGCCTTGGAGTTCCTAGCTTCGTCCGCAATACTACCCCTTACTTCTACTAAAGAGCTGTTGGTCAGCTACTTCGATGAATGTGTTAAAGCCAACTTTTTTCAACTGGATGAAGCGTCTACTGTCATCACCAATGGGGGCGCCGCTGCGGAGAAGCTGCTACCCTCCTACACCACGCGCGTCGAAGCCAAGAACTTCACTGTGGCGAATGGGTCCTCATCCGACGTCGACAATCAAGTGAGTTGCTCAACATATGATTTCAACCAGACATTTCAATGAAGCAAGCAGCACTTCTGGCAATATTACAGATTACACTTTGTTCATTTCTTTTTGGAGCGGCGGTTGTCTATACAAATGTATATTCCCGCCAGACGTAACTCAGCCGTCTACGCTGCAACTGAAATTGTTTCCTACTGCCAAGATTCTTTCAACGCCGAGCAGGGATATTTGTAAGCACCAACAACAAGGCGTGCAAGAGTTTGTCAATGCGGACCGACCGAAGACTGCGATCGATATTCATATATCCCGGCTCTTTCATGAAGTCATCGAAATTGTTAATTTGAAGAGAAAGGCACGTGAGACATGTGACGAGGTTCGTTATTGTGTATTCATTCTACGCCTGTTTTTTTTTTACTAGAAATGTAACCCGTGACGAGGTTCATTAGACATTAAAATCAGATTGATTACTGCGAAATACAATGTGTGTATGTAAGTATTGTGATTAATAAAAGGCGCAAATAGGCCTGTGTCATGCTTTTTATTATTTATTAAAAAAACAATCCTTTTTTCTTAAATACTGTGTGTGTTGAGTTCAATTGAATTAATTTGGGTCCGCCTGCATGGTTATGCCGTGCTGATGGAGGGACGAGGGGTGGTACCTTACATTGTAAGTTCGTTTCACAGTTTTTTTATGTGTCAAGTTTATTAACCTTAATTTTTTTTTAAATATTTACTTATGGTAGATATTAAATCGTCATTGTTAATTTCCAATTTTTTTACTCTTGGCATTAAATTAAGTTTGCTTACTGATAAAAATTCAATGTGCTAAGTATTGCGCTTGGTGTTTTAATTTGGGTTTGTCTGTATGGTTATGTCGTGCAGATGGTAGGAAGAGGGGTGGCACATTACATTGTAAGTTTGTTTCACATATTTTTTTTATGTGCCAAATTAATTAACCTTCAATTTTTTTTAAAATATTCACTTATGGCCAATATTAAATCGGAATGTTTGATTTCCAAGTTTTTTACTCTTGGCATTAAATTAAGTTTGATAATTTTTAATTATGCTGCTTATCAAGTACTTTTTCAAAAACACTTCAATGTGCGCAGCCTCGCATGATTTATGGCTAGAGGGGTAGCGGTGGTGGTGGCAACATGGCTGCCGCTACAGAGGGGTCACGCCGGAGGGTTNTGGCTGCCGCTACAGAGGGGTCACGCCGGAGGGTTGACACTGCATCCAATATGGCTGCCGATAATTTAAAACAATTATACTTTTTTTAATTAACTGGCTGGAAAAATGGCCATCAAGTTGTACTGACTGCAAACATGGCCCCCAACATGGCCACTGCTGCTGCTGCTGAGGTGGTGGTGTCAACATGGCTGCCGCTATGGAGGGTTGGCACCATCCAATATGGCTGCCGATAATTTTTAATAAATTTTTTGCATAAGCTTTAATTATTGCCTGACAAAATTGTTGCCAACTTGTACTTACTGCCAACATGGTCGCCGATAATTTAAAAAAATTGTAATACATTTTTTGCATAACTTTTTACATACAATTTTTTATTACTGGCTGACAAAATGTTTGCCATTGAAAACAACTTGCACTTACTGCAAACATGGACACCGATAATTTAAAAAAAAATTTTAATAAATATTTTACATAACTTTTTAAAAACTTTTTAAATTACTAGCTGACAAAATGGCGGCCATTGACAACAACTTGTACTTAATGCAAGCATGGACGCCGATTATTTAAAAAAAATGTAATAAATTTCTTCCATAACTTTTTAATAACTGTCTGACAAAATGGCCGCCATTGTATGGGATGTTCTAGAATGTACTGACCATCATCGATTGGTATGTTCAAGAATGTACTGGCTTCCAAAATCGTCGGTTCGTGAATTATGGCCAACAATGCTTATAAGTTAGCATAGGCTGTGAATGCAAGAGCATGAAGTATTGTAGGGGGTTGATTCCTCACTCCTACTCCTCATTGCCAAAAAGTAGTCAATTAGCCACATTGTGGGATCATTGAAACTCATTGAAATTATTTTGAAAAAATAATGTTTGGAGAGAAATTAGGGAAATTTTGAAAGAAAAAAGGGAATTTTTTGGGGAAAAAGTAACATTTAGTAGGGTAAATGAGTCATTTTGAGGGAAAAAAGGGAAAAAATTACCTCCTGCTTATGCATTTTGTTGCTCTTGCATTCCTCCTCCCTTCGTCACTGTAATGAGCCTGTGTTCGAATGCTCTATTTCTAACTGCTGTATTCTGCAACTGGTTTGTCTCGAATTGAAAATTAGTCTCGACCACACTAACTCGATACAGTTTATATCTCAGTTACTACATTTTCATCGTTGCTTCCACATAGATTTTAATTTTCGTGAGTAATTTCACCATCAATAAATACAATAAAATATGCATCAATATATTCAAATGCAAATTCATAATTACTAGACCCAATGGATGACCTCACCCAACCATCAGATATCTGCACCTCTTCCCCATAGTAGCTACCCTTATCATCATCAATGTAAATAGTTTGAGTTTGTGACTGATGACAATTTGCTGTCTCTCGCACTTTTCAATATTTGAATTTATGTAAAGTTCATCAATTTCCTTTTCCATCACATTCATAATACATCGGTTAAATGGTGCGACTAAACAATGGACGATGGACTATGATGATACCGACGATATGTGATTAACTACAGTACCTTTCAATACACAATAATATATAATAGAACGAATAATAAAAACCAAATATACCTCTGAACCTGTATTGGCACCATTATAATATTAGGAGTTCTGGTCTTTGTTTTTTGGAAATTTAAATACAAACTTAAGAGTTCCATGGCCCCTCATTTTGTTTCTAGTGGCACATCATTAACCGCAAGTACTACTGTGAGAAATCAACAAAGCCCTCCAGCAGCAAGTAACTAACTCAGCTGTTCAAAAAAAGTAGGGGTTGGCGAATATGTATAAGTATTTTTAAGGGGGTTTGTGTCACTCTGGGGTGATGTAAATTACAATAAACATATCCATTGGTTTTTTATTTCGATATTTGTATATGAATATGTAGTCAAGACTTTGTATATTTTTTGTATATTGTTCGCTACATGTGAATTGTAAAAAAACAATAAATAAATAAGAAGTATAAGAAAAATTTAAAAAATGTGTAACCATTTTATTGGCATAGTATTATTCGCGGTGGTAGCTGCATACATGTGTATAATTAACCACTTGCAGCTGGCACAGACAAACATAGACAAACTTACGAGAGTAATTAACAACATGCATAATGTTTCACCGCCGATATCATCGCCAAAATATTTCTCATTACTGCCATCGCGCGAAATAACCCCAAAAACAGATGTATATATATCTAAATTAGATGGCGAAACTACCCCAAAAATGGATGTATACTCATTAAAATTAGATGTTTACAGTAATGGGGTTTTAATCGATAAAATGGAAAAAAGGAATTTTTAAAATAACTACCAATGAATAAATTATATATATAAATATATATGTATGAATAATTTTTTTATAGAATAAGAGGGGTAGGATATCCAACAAAATGTATTTTTTGTAAATGATCAATAATGTTTTCTTTACACTATTTATAAACACAAAATGTAATAATAGTAAACAACAAATCATATATACATCGCTTAAAATCCTAATTATCAATATCGTTTTGTTTATAGCAAGCATTAAAACATGTGTAGAACCAATCACTGTGTTGTTAATTATTTTCAATTGTATCGTGGCAGTTTATCTTACTATTGCCATGGTCAAACTTCCCAAACCTTTAACAAGTGATGTATAGTGAAAACATATATGTAATACTCATACCCATGTTGAAGGCTATCGTCAAATTTGCCTGTAATGTCGACAAAACAGGTGAAATTGCATCGATTCGACATTCACTGGTCACAACTTTGCCAAAAAAACTCAGTTTTCAAAAACGTTCTTGACAGTCAGGCTTTGTATAGCTTAAAATTAATAATTAATTGCCAAAAAATCTTGCGGATTGGAAATACCACGATTGATAAATTCATGAGCAAGATCAAAAACGGCCAATTTGATGCAGCTTTCAACCAAATCGATCCAAAAAAATATCTCGACTATAATATGCATAAAGTTTAATCATATGAAATAAAAAATTTACCGAGCTATGCACTGCATAAAATACAGCTCGAATCCAAACAACTAAACTCAATTAATCCTAAATTAAACTAATCTGCCAATACGAAAGATGTTATGGAACTAATCATGATCGATCCCAAACTCATTAAAGTAAAGAAACATTTTTTATCATCTAAAACAAAACTCGTCAGCTACACAGCTCTTTCCATAGTCACAGGTGTGAGTCTGGCTGCCTATCATCGATCGGTACAGGAAAGCAATAATCGGGTGCATTTGCTACGAAAATGATAATGGATGGCTTAAGATGAGTATAGTCAATCATCTCAGTTGTAGGTCTTTTTCCGATGATAGTTATTTAGATTTTAGTGCCGAAAAAGTTTTATCCGATGAGGTTAAAAAGGCCCGATGTTCTGGAATGGGTGGAGAAGTGGGTGCTTGTGCTCATTGCGACAGTGCCAGCAATGACGCCCCCCCTACGAATTCAGTGTTTAATATCGTTGTATCGATGCTCCTTGGATGGCTGAGATCACCGATATGTTGGGTAAAGATGTGGAAAATGTTGTAGCATTAGGTAGTGATGTATTTGACTATACAAAAAACTTATTTCGTTACTTGTACTATGGGTTAATTGTTTTTGGAAGTTTCATTATCTTGGGATTCGCCACCTACCTAAAAAAGATTTCTTGATTGTGGCTAAATAGCAAAATAATAAGTGAGAATGACGAGCACAGGTAATGGGAACCGCATACTTAGGCTGTCTAAAGTGTATGAAATATTATCACAGATACCGAATTTAACCGACCGGCATTTCAAATTACTTAAGACTATTATGACCACTTATCTCATAGTTGATCATCCACTAAATTCCCTTACCGATCTTTCTTTCGCCAAATATTTAAACGTCTATTTTACAAATCATTTCCCAGAATATTTGAAAAACAAAAAAAATTTTACTAATGATTCGCAAAACGAAACTCCAGCTGTAATGACTTCTGTGAACAAAAAAATTAACGATTCCACATTGAATAACTAACTGGATCTTATTTCACAAGCATATAGTTGGTTTTGTAATTTTCCATTAAATTTCGTAAACCCTATATATTCTTTCGAATTGAACTCTGAACTGGATTCTCTTCTTGAAGGAATCGATGATTTCAACGAACGATTTGAATGCATAATGCCAAATGGTGAACGATTACTCTCGCTTTTCACCAAGAAGGACAGCGGAATATTAAATCCCATTAATGTAAATTTATTGACCGATCTCGAATTGAGCACTCCTGACTTTCAATGAATTATTGCTATCTCACACTCAACCATTATAGACTAATTTGCATTTTCCTGTGTTTTTGTCCTTGACTTTCCTGAGTCACTTAATTGAGGTTTCCTCGAATTAAAAAAAAAATCGTGCATTTTGTTGCCAAAATCATTGTTACTGATCTCATCAAATCTCTGAAGATAAACACTCATCAATTTCAATTTTAATTTAGTCCAGCTATCTACGATGTCGACGTAATTGATGTATGTGTGTGAAGTGTCAAATACATGTTTGCTTCGAATAAAGTTATCTGTTGCAATGCACAATTCATCCAACCTCGATTTATCATCACACAAATTTTTGGCATTTTTGGTACATTTGGACTTTATTCTATTAAAATACTTTCTTTTTCTTATTAGTAAGAGTATATCTGATTTGCTCAAGTTTAGCTCAAGTTTAGCAACCATAATTCATATTCGATAAACCGCATATATTACGAGTATGAAGATATAATGCGTAGAAATATTTTAGACTTTTTTTATTCGAAAAAAAAAAACAGAGTGATGATGAGATCCGATTGGACCAGTTTCTCGACCATGATAAAATGGAATTGTTTATTTATTTTAAAAATGTCGAAGAGACATCTGAGAGATATAATGTCTTTAAAAAAGTCAATAATTTGTAAACTTTCGATTTAAAATCCAAATTACTCTTGTTTTACACATAGCTCGAAATTTACGAAAGTGTCCAAAGACCACTTTCTTTGGCATTGTGACTAAACGATATTTGGTGTTCATTACAAATAGAGATTGTGGAAACTTTTATACATTTCAATATTTTTCCACATTCCTTTATAAAAGAAGAAAAATACATCATTTATACTTTATTGTGCTGATAAAAAAATATTTAAAAAAATGTTTAGTATGTAAGACACGATTTTATATATTCTTTTTAGTTTGGACTGTTTTATTTACAGGCAAAAAACAATGCTAGGGAGTATATAATTGGGAGATTTGTATACTCTGGTAACTCTAGAAGAAAAGACTCACACATATTCAGTGCGCAATGATCTGCGGAAAAACTTCATCACAGCCTCCACATGCATTTCAAACACATTTCCCAAAATTTAATTCGAAAAAATGGCTTCATTCATTGAGAAATCACCCAAATTTTCTACCGTACCCTATGCGGATTTCCGGACCGTTGATAACCCGATAGCTGCCATCGAGGAAAAATGTCAAAGGATTTGCCAAGAAGCTATCAATCAGGGCGTTAAACACACACAAATATAGAAAATTATTACAAATCGAGTGAAAAAAATCTATCCGATAAAATAGACAACACTTTTTCACTGTTTTTAGATTTTATGTGGAACCATTGACATGCTTTTCAAGTCCAAGAATGGTGATTTGGCGATGGTGGATTAGAAATGTTCGCCAAAAATTTTGAAGATTCTCGCGGCGAATATGGGCTCGGCCCTCTATGTAATGTATTGGCATCACAACTAAATAAGTACTTCAGCAAAACATTGATCATTTTATATTCAACAAAGAAAGAAATTTATACTCGACCACTTGTGGGCGGAAATCACAGACAATTATCTACTACAAATGCATGAAACGTTAACAAACTACAAGTTGTTGCCCGTAGTCGATTTTGACGAAACACTGATTGAAAAATGTTTGCTTTACACCATAGATAATAAATTAATAAATATGTTTTTTTTTACCTTTTTTTTAATATAATGAATAAATAATTTTTTTTGTACTATCATTATGAAATCCTTTGTAATCTTGTTCGTTCATTGCTCTTGAATTAGTAAATGATTTGATGAAATGATACAAGTTGGACATAAAGAATGAATGGTTTTAAGATGCAAAGTTAATATGGTCGATTCGTATGGATTTTCAAGCACTTTTAATGCCCCTTCATATGAAATGTGTTGGTTCGCGTAGTCTTCACTCGGTATTTGTACAAGAAGTGATTGATCAATAATCGCGAACGAGAACAACCCGTCCTTAAAGTTTTCTAATCTTGACATGTCATGTATAGCAATGACGTTTCGAAAAGTGAGATATGGAAGTAAAGGAATATTATCAATAACTCGATGTTGGTAATCTTTATCGAAATGTTTCAGATGACGATTCTTAAACAATTGCAAGATAACAATTAATGCACCACGACACTCTTCCTCCGAAGGTAAGTCAATAAAGTAAAACACATGGGTTCGATCAAGGATTGTTGGCCATATGAATTTTTTTTTAATAGTTGCTGCTATAATTAAAACATTATTCTTCATTTGAACACCCCCTTCGAGACCTGTCTGCAACGTAATCGCCACACTCCGCAAATGAGGTGGAATTGCATAATTTGCAAAACTATTTCGTCGATTTCGTCTAAAAATATCACAAAGTGTTGGTTCCGATTTTCAATGGTCATCTTGAACAAGTTGGCTAATTTGCGTTCGGTATCGCCGATGGTAGGCGAGGACAACTGCCCAATGTGAGTTGATACAGCTTGGCTTTCCATTCGGATGCGATTGCATGGGCCAGCATGCTCCTATTTGTGCCAGGAGAGCCAAAAAACATTATAAATTTAAATCGAGGATTAAAAACTTGCATATAGATTAAAATTTTGAGCTCGGCGTTAACCTAATCGCGGCCACTGGCATCCTTGAAAGAAAAATGGGATTTCAATTCGCCACATGTCCAATTCTGATGTAATCTCCGAGTTTGGTTCTCCTCCAAATAAACTACTCGCATTCTTGGGATTCCAAAAATAACCTAGAAACTAATTTTAAAATTGGGCTGTTAAATGTTCGACATAATTTTTCGATGAAAGAGCACATCTAACAATCGCCAATTTTTGTACCAAATACACCCACGATTTGTAAATTGTGTATTGATTTTCAGACAGTGTAGATTCTCCTTCCATTAAAAGTTTCGAAAATTCTTCGCCTAGACCAAAGAAGATAGTTTCCAAATCATTCAAAAGATCTTCACCTCTTTGTGAAGTGATTTCTGTTTTTTTCCAAGGAAGATGACAGTTTTCCTGCACGATTACACATTTAAGATAATTTTTCCACATCTCTGTGTTCGCAATAAGCAATTTTTGGCGCCAAAATAAACTCTACCAGCCCTACTTCTACGATAGTGCGAATGTTTTCACTCATTTGTTTTTTTTAAAATACAATTTCACATAATACTTATAAAAATAAGATTATTTTTAATCATCATGCAACAACACATACAACCACCAAGAGCTTCGTTTCCACCATTACAACTTCAACCTCTAGAACTTCCATGCATCGTTTCTCATTTTCTTGTAACAAATACCCAACCTTATTCTCACCCCTAAATACCTCTTCTCTTCCTCCACCCCCTCCCCTTCATTTACAGGGACTAACTGCAAATACTCCTAGGGAAATATCGGGTCCTCGCATAGGAATACAAATAGAGTCAGATGACGGTCCTGAAGAACTAGCGCAAAAACTGAAAAATTACACATCTAGATTTGTGAAAATTTTAACCGACCATTACACAAACAAAAAACGGCATGGTTGATTCTTCCTGTGTACTTAATACCCAGGTATCTATGAAACAAGTGGCCGCAAATTTCGCCGAGCTCGGTCGACTAGAGTTGAAATGATTAACGATGGGGTAGCTTGTAATCAGTATGTGGACATTGTAAAGTCTATCCTCGATTTTAAATACGAAGATGTACCAGAAAATATAACATGTTTCGGTCGAATTTACGAGCAACATAATATCCTAGCTGCATACACCCTCATTCAAATGTGGATGAATGGATCCATTGCACACAGCCCATACTCAACACACACTCATTTATCAAACATATTGAATTAGTTCCACCTTCCCAATATCACTCCAGGCTTTCATAAAAGCAGCTTTGGAAAAATGCAATAATAAAAAAATAGCCTAGGAACTTTGCAATATAATATCAGAAAATTTGGAAAAAAAACAAAACGTACATCGTCGGTGAACTTCAACACGAGTTTTTTCCACAAATGAATCAATATTCAAGAATATATCTTTCAAAATCTTCGAGGAATATTCCAATGGACTCTATAAAAAGTCTTTGTTTTTTCTTGAACTAATGAATAAAAAAACATGTGATGTATCAAATGTGTAAGCAAACATTCAAATGTCATAAAAAAATTTTGAAGGTGTTATGAAATGTTTTATTTTACAATATTTGTATATATCTTATTTATTCATATATATAATTCAAGCCATAAGTTTGAGCTCAGTGCTCTTGTCATCAGGTAAATCATCTTCATTATATTCATTACAATCGAGATGTTCAAATACATCCTGTTTTGGAAATAGTTCATTAAAGCGATAAGCTACCATTATATCTATATAAGAGCAAAAATCATGTCTGGTGAACTCGTCAGTGAAAGCGTTCTTATTTATAACGACCATATTCGCATCCATACCTTCGATAGTGATTTAGCGATTCACAATATCCTTAAAACCTTCAATTTAGGTATAACAGTTCTAAAGAATGATTTCCTATAAAATTTTAATAAAGCTGATATTGATCACGTGCCACATTTGCTTGAGATTATTTCTCTGGTGGTGGACCCATCGGTCAACTATTACGACTTCACCTTGGCAAGTACTCATCGAACGAAGTTAGTGAAACGAACACATGATATCGACGAATATGAACATCTTCGATTCACGGGCCATGAAAATTTCATATTCGACTACCACAATGATGCCAATGCGGGGTGAGAAATTCAAACATCAGAGGACCCTGCCGCAAAATAAAATCATACCAGCGAATATGATCCAGATATCACCCGAGTATCTAAACAAATTCTTAGCGCAAACACCTCTCGCCTTCGACTCGGCTTTGTTTCAATCAGATCTTTCGGACAGCGCATTGGAGGAACTCCTGAATAAAAACCAACATACCTCGAATTATATACCTAGTAAACATCAATTACTAGAACAAGAAACAAATACATCGAGTTTTATACCTAATAATATCATATCCAATAACCAAAATACACCGCGTTTTATGCCTAATAATTGCATGCCCACTGAAGAACAAATTTTAGACAAAATGAAAGAGTGGTACACAAATAAACCAGGTGGTAGGCACGATATGACGTCGATAAGAATCGAGGAATGGATGCTTATAGTTGATACACCCAATATTTCCGAACAAACAATAATTGTATTATATTATAGTGGTTGTAAATTACGATATTATACTGAAGAGCAACTAAAATCGACCTTATCCAAAAAGGGTGCAGAATATCTCACATTAAAGAACAATTTTCGATGCTATGTGATAGACGTAATGAAATTAAACATAAATACAATATAAATTACTAAGACATATTTATACTAAGAATTTGTAAACATGACTGATGAAATCGTCGGGGAAAATGTTTTAATTTTCAAAAACAGAATCCTGTTTTTAGTTTCGACCCCACGGCAGTTATTAAAAAAGCCAACAACTCATTTAATATGGTGTTGACAGTATTGCAAAATGTTCTATTGTTTAATTTTCATATAGCTGATAGCGAGCAAGTGCAAGATTTGTTCGAGGAAACAATTCCTTCAATCGATAATTACCATTTTGATAATTATCAACACATACAAGAAACTGGCCTCAGGCGCAAATTTGTGTATAAGTGATCCCATGGACACGATACCAAATCTACCAATGTTTATACCACGATGTATCTTTCATCAATGGGTAACGAAAATTTCGAATTTTATTTTCCAAATTGACAGATACATCACACGGCCAAACGAAAAAAGTCAAAAATTCATTCAGTACGAATACACAACAGAATTTTACATCGTCTATGGAAACCCCCAATTTCGATTCCATACAGATTCCACATTTACTAGATGTGTCCTCGATAGATTTTAGCACAATGGAAATACCTCCCCAAATACTTCAATCAACTTTAACACTAACAATGATAAATAAACCTCAACTACAACACTTGTCTACACCCCAACTCTCCCACATTCGATTCAAAATACTTCACCTGACATAATGGACCTTTTAAATTTCCAGTCTCCAAAAAACTGTTGTTGCTGTCAACAAACATTATCAGACGATATAATTTCAAATGCCTTACAACTTTCAAATATTAGTGGAGTAATTAGGGGGAGTGGTAAGGGAGAATATCTAACTCAGGCAAATGAAACGAACACTCCATGCCGAATTCGACCCATCGACTCAAATTCAAATAAACGTTCTCGGCGATAATTTAACCTTTATTCCACAAGTTGCCACATTACCCAAAGAGTTACAATTCGCCGCACAAGAAGAAAATAATTTTTCACATGCTCCAGAACAACCCGCCCCATCCGACGAATTCGTCATCATTTTGACAAAGGAGTGGTATAAAATAAATAACACTATAAAACACCACTTTTTAACATAAATTTTTGCAAACAGTTATTGGAATAGAAATATGACTATGGACGAGTAGGTGCGGTTCTTCCTCTAGTCGGAAATCATTTGCTTCGATAAGCCGCTCAAAAGAAAATCGTCTGTAGTATATGTAACAAGCTAAAAACCACAATCGAATCTTACCAAAAAGCCAATTCATACTTGGGAAGTTAAACTTTTTGTAAAATTGGAAAGTTGTAAATAAATTGTTTGTTCGAGTATCGTCTCCTTGCCTCGAGCCTACTAGACGTGAATTTAAAAGACTTTGATAACTCGATATAAGATTAAAAGATTTTTAAAATATTTTTAGGAATTGTTTTTGAGGCAAGATCAATTACATATACATCTGCAAACTTTTCTGCTAAATTCGCCACCTCTCTATTCTATCGCACATAATATTTAGTATTAAACCTTTTGAAGGTTTTGTCTTTTTTATATCAAATCGGAGTAAATTTCGTCCCGGTGCCGATCATTTGCGTAAAGTCCATTAAGAAAACTTCCGCAAAAAAAGTCGCCAAATATGACTTTGACTTTACGGTATATTAACTATATTCTAATTTAATGTAGGATTAACAGGAATTATATTTTTTTTCAAAAGAATCCTCATTGAAGGCAAATGCTTTTTTTTTTTGGATCAAAATTCTTACATCACGACGTACGTGTATACCGTTCTTTAAAATGATGTTTTGATGTTCGAAACATGACTGTAGTTCTCGCTTCTTATCGAGTTGTATGAATAAAATAAATTTATTCGCACCCGGTACTATTTTATACTTTAGTTGTAGTGATGGACATTCGGGAAAACGACAGAGAACGGAAAGGTAATCGAGGGTGGTATTTTCACAAAGACTCGTGTCTGCATTGAAGACTTTATCGACGTAGGGATAAGTCAGTCGACATCTTTTACAGTCGTAATACAAATATATTATTTTTGACCACGTTCTTTTAAAGTATTCGACTTGTCCATTTTGGCAATAATAGGCATTGTGTTTGTACGGGTGTACGAAATAACCATTTCAGTTTTGCGTGCATTCGGGTTGCAGGCAATTTATTCGATTTTCAGAAAAACCATGGTCGCATTTGATGATTTTTGGTAATTGGTAATTGCAAACAATGTATGCGTAGTCCACGTAAGGTAATCTGACATTGTGCAACTTGCGCTACAAACATTACTGAGGTCCCGCACCAGCCGAATAGCATCATTACTAGTCTTACACAAGGTGCCATTAAAAATAGTATTCTTTGGGCAAAATTCCAAACTCCATTTACGATTATGGCCACATCTCAAATGAACATTTTTAAGTTTTTCCGTTGTGTTTTCCGATTCGGCACCATCAACGTCCATCAAGCTACAATAGTGTTCGTACGTCACATAATCGACTTGATTTGGGTTACTACACTCATTGTAAATTAATTGCAAACCATTAGAAATGTCTAATTTTGGGGAGATTGATGCAAAGTTTATGGTATTCAAATCATTGCGCAGCTGGACTTTGTAATCTATCCCAACATTGATGATTTTTTGGCGAAATTGTTTGCATGTGGCTACACTTGAACTATTTTTGTTGCTCGAAATTCCATCCTATTTCGTAGGGTTTTTTGTCAGATTCGCGAATAAAGTTCACTTTGATTTTCAAAATTTCCGTTGTCCCCGAACTTGCTGCTAAAAATTCATAAAGGCAATATGTGTTCGTTTTACAAAGAGTGACGAATTTAAGTTTCTCATGTTTGAGTGGACTCAACATTAACAGATCTTTAACCGATTTAATGGGATCATATTTCAGAATTTTTGCATTTGGTAAAACATAATACACTAACAATATTGCAAGTGAGAATACAGCTTGAATAATCAAGAAAATCGAGTAGGAATCCATCAATGTATTTCTCTTTCATATAAAAGTTAAAAAAAAAACAAATTGTAATCCCAGCTACTTTTAAATCCAGTGAATTTGAAATATATTGGCCAATATTGGTTGTTTCAGCGCGAATAAAATAGTCAAAATGACAATCCACATAATAAGGTAAAAATAATCAAATTTATTTTTATATGTATTTAATAAAATTCTACTTTGTAATTCGGACTCTATTGTTTCCAGTTCAGAAGTTAGGTTTACTATCTTACCGAATTCATCCATGTAAATGAACCACGGCGAATCTACAGAGAAAACCAAGTCTACTGATCTAGTCAAATTAATTTTATATTTCAATTACATATCAAACCTTTTCGAAATAATCAATTTCCACACAACCTCATTCATGCTTTTATCCAACGTATATAATACTTGGCCATTAGATGTATGCATTTGTATTAAAGATGTCGTACCATTCAGCACATAATTCAAGTGCTCGATATTGAGCGAAGATTTTTTTTACCAAGCATCTTATTTCTTTTTTTTATCGCATAATATCGTCAAAAAACCGAACCACATCCGGTTTGGATGAAGGTACATAGTCTCCGTAAAACCAGACATTTTTGCGTAAACCGAGAGCTGCTTGCTCTACAAGTTCTGTGAAACGTTCAACAATCGCTAATTGACGATTATAGGGCATGTGAAAATAGCATTCAAGAGGTGGCATGTTCTTGCTGCTGAAAATATATTTTGCAATTTTTTGAAGTTGATTCAATGCAAACATCTCGCGCTGGTTAAATTCTAATTGCTTATACCTACATTCCAGTAATCGAACAATTTCCATACGCATGAAATTCATTGCGAGAAATGGAGGGGAAAAAATGCGATCGTCATTGATAAACATACTCATTTAGCAAAAATTCACGACCGCTTTGGCAAACATCAGGTAACATAAGGGGCCTGATACACACGGATGAGCCTTTTTTATAGTTTTGATATTGTTTAACAATCCAAGAAAAACATGCGCAAAAACTTTATCAGTGTTATCCGAAGATTTCTATGACAACCATTTCGATAATACTTTAGACATTCTTTTTTTTTAATACTTATTTTTTTTTTCATAAACTTTAAAAGATATGTAAGAGATGTGTTTTTTCTGCTTTGCAAGTAAGAAGCGATGGTGAAAATTCTAATGCCCTTGGGAATTCAAAATATGGCACAAAAAAAAGGATTTCCAAGTCAGAGAATAGCTAGTGGAGCCGACGACGATAACCAACTTACCGATAAAAGAAAAAAAAACCAAAATTAACAAAAAAGCGGCAAGCTCAAAGTATAGTGGTTATCGATTTACACCAAACTTATAGACGAACGTAAAAACGAATTTCATGGAGCCGATCATTTCATAGCAACCATAGCAAAAGACTTTAAGTGGTATTGTGGACAGCAGGTAACGAGGTGCATGCAAAAATGTTCATCAACCAGTTTCCACAATCCAATAATTTCAGGAAGGTTTTATATGGGTTACATAAAAAAACAAAATCAGTATCTATTGTGCGCCAACAAATTACAATAACAACAGGCACATACATTTTAATAGATGATTCTGTACACAATTTGAATACGGGCGGGTACAACATACCAATCGATATAAAAAAATACTATTACATACCAAACAAAAACATGAAAAAATAAATTAAATTTACCAATTACAACTCATTATTGAACGATTTATATGAACTCGTAGATGAATGGTACACATCTACTTGTAAACTCTTCCGGTTATGTCGCTTTTTTTTCATATTTGTGTAACAGATTCATTAAAAATACTTCTTGATAAATCGTCAAATACGAAGGAGGTGTCCAAGTATGTAATAATTTTGTTTTCAACTCTGTGTATTCATCAATTATTCTATTTGACTTGCTCGCGAACATCCAGTTTTTTTTAATACTGCGAATAAATCAATTTTTTTAACTCGAGAGTGTCCATTCTTACTTTCAGGTTTCTGCTAACAGGCCGTGTGTGTGT